>JAOTON010000297.1:0-194164 GCA_034440635.1 Lepas anatifera | reverse complement strand
TCGGTAGGATTTTGCGAACTGGAGACGAAAAGCAAAAAAATGCCACGGGGTGAAAAATATGGACTCAAGATAGTTTTTTCCTATCCAAGCCCCAATATTTACACTGAACTTCACTAATTCTGTTTGAAATTGAGAGTTGAAGCACCAAAATCTTGCTTACAAGCTAAAAAGGAGTGGGGGAAAAAGGAGGTCGATCGCTTGGGGGCAAAAACATAGTTTTGCCCCGAGCTGTTCCGTTTGGGGGCTATTGCCTTTTTTGCCCCCGCCTGGATCCGCCACTGAGCTCAGAACCTTTTTACAAAACCCAACTGACCATCAGAAAATAAGGCCGTCCTTTGCGCGGTTGATTTGCACTATTTGTAAAGTATTGGGAGCTTTACCAGACTTCCATAAATCCTGGATCTGTCATCAGAAAATAAGATAGGCCGTCCTTTGCGCGGTCGATTTGCACTATTTGTAAGTTATTGGGAGCTTTACCAGAATTCCGTAAATCCTGGATCTGTCATCAGAAAGTAAGATAGGCCGTCCTTTGCGCGGTCGATTTGCACTATTTGTAAGTTATTGGGAGCTTTACCAGAATTCCGTAAATCCTGGATCTGTCATCAGAAAGTAAGATAGGCCGTCCTTTGCGCGGTCGATTTGCACTATTTGTAAAGTTTTGGGAGCTTTACCAGAATTCCGTAAATCCTGGATCTGTCATCAGAAAATAAGATAGGCCGTCCTTTGCGCGGTCGATTTGCACTATTTGTAAGTTATTGGGAGCTTTACCAGAATTCCGTAAATCCTGGATCTGTCATCAGAAAGTAAGATAGGCCGTCCTTTGCGCGGTCGATTTGCACTATTTGTAAGTTATTGGGAGCTTTACCAGAATTCCGTAAATCCTGGATCTGTCATCAGAAAATAAGATAGGCCGTCCTTTGCGCGGTCGATTTGCACTATTTGTAAGTTATTGGGAGCTTTACCAGAATTCCGTAAATCCTGGATCTGTCATCAGAAAGTAAGATAGGCCGTCCTTTGCGCTGTCGATTTGCACTATTTGTAAGTTATTGGGAGCTTTACCAGAATTCCGTAAATCCTGGATCTGTCATCAGAAAGTAAGATAGGCCGTCCTTTGCGCGGTCGATTTGCACTATTTGTAAAGTTTTGGGAGCTTTACCAGAATTCCGTAAATCCTGGATCTGTTATCAGAAAATAAGATAGGCCGTCCTTTGCACTGTCGATTTGCACTATTTGTAAGTTATTGGGAGCTTTACCAGAATTCCGTAAATCCTGGATCTGTCATCAGAAAATAAGATAGGCCGTCCTTTGCGCGGTCGATTTGCACTATTTGTAAAGTTTTGGGACCTTTACCAGAATTCCGTAAATCCTGGATCTGTCATCAGAAAGTAAGATAGGCCGTCCTTTGCGCGGTCGATTTGCACTATTTGTAAGTTATTGGGACCTTTACCAGAATTCCGTAAATCCTGGATCTGTTATCAGAAAGTAAGATAGGCCGTCCTTTGCGCGGTTGATTTGCACTATTTGTAAGTTATTGGAAGCTTTACCAGAATTCCGTAAATCCTGGATCGGTCATCAGAAAGTAAGATAGGCCGTCCTTTGCGCGGTCGATTTGCACTATTTGTAAGTTATTGGGAGCTTTACCAGAATTCCGTAAATCCTGGATCTGTCATCAGAAAGTAAGATAGGCCGTCCTTTGCGCGGTCGATTTGCACTATTTGTAAAGTTTTGGGACCTTTACCAGAATTCCGTAAATCCTGGATCTGTCATCAGAAAGTAAGATAGGCCGTCCTTTGCGCGGTCGATTTGCACTATTTGTAAAGTTTTGGGACCTTTACCAGACTTCCATAAATCCTGGATCTGTCATCAGAAAATAAGATAGGCCGTCCTTTGCGCGGTCGATTTGCACTATTTGTAAAGTTTTGGGAGCTTGACCAGAATTCCGTAAATCCTGGATCTGTCATCAGAAAATAAGATAGGCCGTCCTTTGCGCGGTCGATTTGCACTATTTGTAAAGTTTTGGGACCTTTACCAGACTTCCATAAATCCTGGATCTGTCATCAGAAAGTAAGATAGGCCGTCCTTTGCGCGGTCGATTTGCACTATTTGTAAAGTTTTGGGACCTTTACCAGACTTCCATAAATCCTGGATCTGTCATCAGAAAGTAAGATAGGCCGTCCTTTGCGCGGTCGATTTACACTATTTGTAAAGTTTTGGGACCTTTACCAGAATTCCGTAAATCCTGGATCTGTCATCAGAAAGTAAGATAGGCCGTCCTTTGCGCGGTCGATTTGCACTATTTGCAAAGTTTTGGGACCTTTACCAGAATTCCGTAAATCCTGGATCTGTCATCAGAAAATAAGATAGGCCGTCCTTTGCGCGGTCGATTTGCACTATTTGCAAAGTTTTGGGACCTTTACCAGAATTCCGTAAATCCTGGATCTGTCATCAGAAAGTAAGATAGGCCGTCCTTTGCGCGGTCGATTTGCACTATTTGTAAAGTTTTGGGACCTTTACCAGAATTCCGTAAATCCTGGATCTGTCATCAGAAAGTAAGATAGGCCGTCCTTTGCGCGGTCGATTTACGCTATTTGTAAAGTTTTGGGACCTTTACCAGAATTCCGTAAATCCTGGATCTGTCATCAGAAAGTAAGATAGGCCGTCCTTTGCGCGGTCGATTTGCACTATTTGCAAAGTATTGGGAGCTTTACCAGAATTCCGTAAATCCTGGATCTGTCATCAGAAAATAAGATAGGCCGTCCTTTGCGCGGTCGATTTGCACTATTTGTAAAGTTTTGGGACCTTTACCAGAATTCCGTAAATCCTGGATCTGTCCCTACATTTATGACATTTTCTAAGTTTTGTAGGTGGTGGTGTGGTGTGGTGTGGTGTGGTGTATGTTGTGTTCATTTCAACCGAAGAAGATAAATGCCAATACAGCAAGCTTCTAACTTCTTTTGAGACCTCTTATGCGGATGCCAATTCAGGGTGTGGCATCAGCCCACCTCTCCTCACTACAGAGTCGGCCTTTCAACCCCTGGCGCTCACTAAATTTCAAACATTCACGGAAAACCGGTGGTTTTTCCGTCGTAATTCGGCGGATTCCTCTTGTCATGCGAGGGCGACTGTTCGTTTAATCCATTTGGTATGAAGTCGCCGTCGTTGTGGACTCGGTAATGTGGTGTGGGCCCGCCGGTAACGCCACATTCGTCTGCCATTGAGCTGCTGTGGGCGGGCCGTTCCCATCGATTTCGCCGCGGAATGATTCGGGATACTTTTGCACCCGGCTATTCTTGGTCTGAAAGTTATAAGAGGTGTATTTGAATGCGCCTGCTGAGCGGCACATTGAATTTGCGTTCACCAGAAAAAGTCGAGAACTCTTGACATTTAACCCTCGCCCAGGTTGCGGGGTGTTTGAACACCCCTCGGGTTTTTCCGGTGGCACTAAAAAACGAGGGTGCGAAGCTCTACCGTACGTGGCACACCTTATCCTTGATGAATTTTACAACTCTTTTTAATTTTAAAGTCCGGTCATCTCAGGTCAGGTCACCAGTGCTCGTCCAGTGACCTCACCTCCACAAGAAGTTTAGGATAGCATTAGTAAGAACAGGTTTAATATATTCAATTAAAACTCATACCACATAATAGGTTCATCGAGTACTACAAAATTTGTTATGGGATTTGTCGTATCGATGACCTAGAGTCCGGTACGGATCATGACTTATCCATTGGAAATGCATGGGGAAAACGGGAATTGGGCGAGGAGTTGGCTCTGTTTATGTAGCTACTGCTTAGAATGCCTTCTTTATTGTCCAAATTGTAGTATCCTAGGCTCCTTTCCAGGTTCATTTTGCAAGTTTTGACTTGTGATGTCTGAGAGGTCAGTTGGGACTATTTAATAAGGTTACTCGTAGGTCAATAACTTGGCATGAAACGATAATAAAGCTTTATTTTGATACCATTACGTTTTGATTACTATTGCAAGTCGGTTGATATGTATATTGACTATGATAGGGCAGATGGTGAACTTGACCTGACCTTAGGTCACCTTATTTCTATGTTTTGACCTACTATAGTCGTACCATACATCAATCGATTTTCCGTAGCAAGAATAAGCAACTGGTGCCTAAAACATGGTTCTAACTCAACTCTGTCAGACGCTAAAGCCCAGAAACTCTTCTCTAACATGTCACCTTCTTTGACTTGCCATGACCTAAACGTTGACCTGAGCCAAAAAGTGACCGATGTAGTTTATTCATGATTTGTATGAGCTCTCCACCAGCGTTCGTGTTTTTCACTATCGCGCATAGGAGCCGAGTTAGAGGGGGGTTGTTTGAACACCTCCAACAGGGCGAAGGTAACTCGGAGGCCCACCGGGGCGGGTGTCAACTCTGTCAGACGCTACATATGCGCCTACCTGCGCTTTTAGATCACTTTAGAACGGGCCAACAGATTTTTCCCGCTCTTTTTGGTTTTGGGAGGTCATGGCCGGAATGGCCTCTGCAGCCGCCAATGCATGTAAACGGATGTATATGCAAAGAAATATGACCCCAAAATACAATACTTTATAGCATTCCAGTATCGCAAGGAGTATCCAGAGGAGGAAAATCCAGGAATTCCAGAAATCTGGACATAAACGACGTTGGATTGGTAGCAGACATTTCTCTTCATTGATCCGATTTATTATTAAGTTTGGCAGTTTGATGGCCCGATGATCGCCTTAATTAGTAGTATGGAGCGCTAAGGTCTGGTGCAGGGCCAACATTCTTAGTCTCAAGGTTCGTAGTTTTTTTTCTGGGGCAGATCGATCAAACTAATTGCTCAATGGGGTAGTGCTGGGTCGGTGCTTTAGGCCAAATTAGAATGCTCTCATCACGGGAATTCGAATGATATAGCATTCCAGGGTAAATTTCTTAAGCTTACTTGGTCTAAGTCGGCCAAGCTCACTTTAAGTTGACAAGGTGTATACTGGCATGTCTCCTCGAATCCTGGATGCAAAATACACTTAAACTATATATTCGGGCACATCCCTTCATCAGAACCAGGGCACATCCCTTCATCAGAACCAGGTAAGTCAAATCACACATTCTCAGTCATAGTGTAGCCAGACCTCGAATTGGAGGTCTGGCTACGCTATGACTGAGAATGTATTATTTGACATACCTGATTCTGATAAAGGGCTGTGCACGAATATTTAATCTAAGTGTATTTTACATCCAGGATTCGAGGATACAGGGCATTATACACGTTATTAACTTTTAATCATGCTACTTGCCTCAGCACAAGTATCTACACCTTTGCAGTCCTCTCAGCAAACCGTGTAGAATGACATATAGCATGGCAGAGCTTTAAGCTTTGACGTGATCCTAGGTCAGGTCATGACTCAATTGGGTCAAACACATATCATTAGAACTGCAGAGATGGGAAAACCCAGTAACTTGCAAATAAACGCTGTATCTTCATTGCTACCGAAGTTAATGAGCATAAACCATTTTACTCATGCATTTCAAACGGAGAGGTGATGGCTCGTACCTGACCTTATGTCATCGATATCGAAAATCCCGAAAGGTCAATATATTAACCCTGTTTTTACTTAAGCTATCTTGAAGTTTTTTTAAAGTGAGGTCACTTGACGTGCTCTAGTGACCTCACCTGGCATGACCTGGACTCAAAATGTTGACTCAAGCTGCAAAAAGATCAGAAAAAATGTGTGCTGAGTACGGTGGCGCAAGTGCCGCACTTCTCGGGCCATCTACGAAACACCCGAGGTGGCGGGTACCTGCTCCCGCCAATGCGCGTGTTAAGGGGCGATGCGTGGGCTTATTTTCCAACATTTTTTTGCACAATGTATAAATGGGTATACCATGAAGGTAATTATTAATAGTTGGTGAATTGCTTTTTTATGTTCGAGTTCAGACTTCTGTTTGTACGGCTGTTGGTAAACGATGTGAAAACAAAGTGGCAATAGTCTTAATTGGCCCCAGCATCCATTTCTTACCATCGCAGTCTTACACTAACTTCATCGCTGTGGTTTTCCAAAAAAGCCCGCCCACTTGTGCAATTTAACTGGTTGCGCACAGCCTTCTGCTGCCGGGCAATGCAGACATGAGATAGGACATTCACCGAATCCCACGGACGAACCCATTGGTCTCAACTTACAATGAGAGCGGGACAACCGGAAATGGGCACCACTGTACTTTTCTCCTATCTTCCTTGCAAGCCCCTGATACGAGAGGAATATACAAATAGTACAGACAGCCACCAAAAAATACTCAAATCATATGGTTTTGGATGTAAAGATGTCGACGTAGAACCAGCACTACTTTCTACTATGCACTGTCCTTGAAGGGGGCATATACGATGACCCCCCTCCGGTGCTTTGGGGTGAGGACATGGCCAGAATGCCCTCCCTGCGTCCGCCAATGTTTGATGTTTCATTTTCCGCACAGATTCACGCTGCCTACCCGCTGGAATTACGACATCAACCAGCCTTGAGTACGAATTATGTATCTTAGAAGTCCGGGAAAACTTGAAAACAGATGCTCTCATCCTCCCGTTGCCAATCTAGGCTGGTGTTACACAAATCTATGCTTTCTTACCACAGCGACGTACCATTTCTCACCCTACTCGTGCAATCCCCTTTCTTTGCTCATGGAGAGAAGTATTTCTCAATCTCCATCTAATTGTTTTCGGCTGGCGGTCACCTTGACAGGTTTCCGGTAGCGATAGCGATTTTAAAATCTTTTGAGCTCGCTACCCGCCTGTCTGCTACTTTTGTCAGAGAAACCACTACCACTATTATGCTTTCGCACTTGGATTTATACATTTGGTGAGTTCGCAAGTAGCGGACTGAGTAGTGCAATAGTGGGCCTGGTGGCGGAGTGGCGGACTAAGTAGCGGAATAGTGGACTAGGTTGCGGGATAGCGGAGTGGCGGACCGCCCGGCTTTGCTCGTTAGGGCTCCATTTGATTTATGAAGAATTTAGCATATGCCTGATGGCAGGCGAATATCCATAACTCTAGTAGGGAATTCGCTCAGCTGAGAAATGCTTCGTGACGGTCGCCTATTTGACCGGCGCTGCGATACCGCCTCCAGCGAAGCCGGCCCAGTCTTGGAGAATTGCACCGCAGTCAAGAAAAACCAATGCTAATACGGGCCGAGCTAGAGGCTCACGCAGCTCGGAATAAGAACGCAACGATAAATGCGACTGGGTGCTGGTCAAACAGTCACCAGGAGGCTCACTCAGTCGTTCGCTTATTAATTCTATCAGCAATACTGATGTCAAACAAGTAACTGTCCCATGGGCGACGCGCAAATGGAGCCCAAATCTGTAGGGCAGAGGGTGGCCTCTACCCAGGCGGGACGGCGCCGGGGGCAGAGGGTGACTTCTGCCCGGCAGAGCAGTGTAGAGGGCAGAGGGTGACTTCTGCCCGGCAGAGCAGTGTCGAGGGCAGAGGGTAACTTCTGCCCGGCAGAGCAGTGTAGAGGGCAGAGAGTGACTTCTGCCCGGCAGAGCGGTGTAGAGGGCAGAGGGTGACTTCTGCCCGGCAGAGCAGTGTAGAGGGCAGAGGGTGACTTCTGCCCGGGCGGGACGGCGCCGGGGGCAGAGGGCGACTTCTGCCCGGCAGAGCAGTGTAGAGGGCAGAGGGTGATTTCTGCCCGGCAGAGCAGTGTAGAGGGCAGCGGGTGGCCTCTGCCCGGGCGGGACGGCGCCGGGGGCAGAGGGTGACTTCTGCCCGGCAGAGCAGTGTAGAGGGCAGAGGGCCCGGGTGGTTCGCTGCGCTCGTCTAGCCCGGCTGGCTGGTTGCACTGATAAATGATACAATCGCCTCAGCCGCTGGCGAACATAGTGCTTTTCAGCTGACTTCCAGGCGCGCCGCCAGGGGGCGACAGGTTGGAGACTAACCCGGTCAGCGGGTAAAAGTGTGCCGAAGACGTACAGCCGCTGCCGCAGTGAGACGCTCCGCCCGCACCGCCAGCAGCTACCTTATGAACAAGCCTGGGGTGCTGGGGTGCAGGAGTGTGGTGGATATTCTGAGCCGGAGCCCCATCGGTCCTGTCGGCCTTTGCGACCATTCATCAGATCCGCCATCTGCTGCTGGATTGCGACCTTGAAATAGCTGCAGGCGCCACGCAAACCTCGGCCATGCATTCTGGAGGATGAGGTCAGGTGCTGGGCTGTCGAGTTGAAACTTTAGTGCGGGTCTTGGCCCTCTCCCGATCCAAAACTCTACCCCCCACACCCCCACCCAATGTTGGTTCGGTCCAGGTCGGACTGGATGCGGTTAATGATGACAATTAAATTCATGTATAGATTCCACAGAATTGATGGAATGTGCCGTTACGAAAACGTGGACCAATTAGGATGTAGCGCCAGACCAAGCGGCGTGGCGCCAGACCCTTAAAAACGGCGTGGCACTCTACTTCTCACTGCTTCTGCACTGACGCGGTCTACAGTGACTACTCTGTGGCTTTACGCATCATAAATCACAAACTCTTACTCTACAAGCTCATAAAATCATACAACGTGTCTGGGCAAGCTGTAGTCTGTATCACCTCGTTTCCTTGCCGCAGAAGCAGCGAGCCGTTACCAGCGGACAGTGCTCTCATTGCACGATAGTGTACTCTGGAACAACGAAAAACAGTCACAAATTTGGCTTGCTCTTCGCACTGCTTATCCAATCTAAAGAACAAAATTAAAACATGCTATTTGTTGCCGATGCGAACCTACTAGATGTTCTGATGATTCAGAGCTGCTCCAGAAGGATCTCGATATTTTGGCTAAGTCCTCCGGGTCCTGGGATTTAAATATGAATCCATCGAAATGCCACACCTTAACGGGAATTGAACAGGGACGTGGATTTTCTCAAATCATTGGGGGAGCCCCAACCTGAAAGCCGTCAACCATGACAGCGTTAAGCCAATTTTTTATTAGAGAGACTTTCCAAATCACCACACTCCTGCCATCAAACTAGGTACTTAGCACCTACCTAGAAAATATTTTCCTACATACAAGAATGGTAAAATGATTGAGAACATATTCTAATTGAGAATGGCATACTCACTTGTCATTTAGAGCTTCCCGTCCAATAGCAAGACTCAGCTAGTGTTATAGGCACCCGATGGTCCAAGCAATGGCCGCATCTTAAACTGCCATTATAATGACGATCTCTTGGCCCAGGGTCTATGCCCATCTAATACCAGTGCCAAATTTTCGTCAGGAGGCCAGCTGTGATCGGGACCAGTTGGGCTCTTGCAGAGATTTTTATCTTGTCGCGCGAGTTTAGTTGGAAGTCTTGGAAATGAGCATTTCCCATGAGCCCTCATCACCTAATCCAGTTCATTTGACACAATAGATGCTTTATCATTTGTAACGCGTGCCCACCACGATTCTCCTGCGCATTGAATACATACATCAGAGTGTGTTTGTTTTGTTTGTATTTGAAGCGCTATATCCGTAGCGTTGCATTAGTACTAAGGTTTTCAAATTGTACGGTCTCTAAGGACTTGCTTTAGTATTAACACTCGCGCCTGTGGGCCTCCGAGCCACCTTCGCCATGTTGGAGGTGGGGTGCTCCAACACCCCCTTGAACTCGGCACCTATGCGGGATATCGAAAAAGAGTAAACGCTGGTGGATAGCTCATACAAATTCATGACGAAACTATATCGGTCACTTTTGGATCAGGTCAAAATTGGGGCCATGACAGGTCAAAGGAGGTGACATGTCAGAGAAGAGTTTCTGGGCTCTGGTGTCTGATAGACATGAGTAAGAGTACATTTTTTAAGGACCATTCGCTTTCTCTCATTACGGCAAATCGAATAATATATGGTATGACTATACGAGGTCAAAACATAAAAATGACCTGGCCTGAGGTCAAATCAAAGACACTTTCTGATCTAACATAGTTAATATACATATCAATAGATTCCCACTAACCCTCCAAATGTAATGGTGTCAAAATAAAAGCTTTATCGTCATTCCCTGCAACGGTAATGGCCCAAATCTGAAAACATGCGTAGCAGCACTAGATGAAATTTCAGAGACCACAGGTAAAAAATTTATAGATTAATCTGAAAAGGGGCCATGATACTACAGTTTGGAGAATTTTTAAAAATAAATTTTGTTCAAGTTGTTCCTGGTAAGGCTCCTGGAGTCGGAGTCTCACTAAAGTCATCAAGGGACTTGTCACGGAGACCCCGACCCCACCACCCGAACAAGCAACTCCCTCAATGGAGGGTTAATTTAGAAGCCAAAGTTTAATTTCCCACAAAGCACAGTGACGGCCGCCCCGCTCAGGTCACCCTCTCACCAGTCAGTTGCCAGCCGACCTGTACGTCGGGTAAACTATTGAGCGTCTCAGGAGCGGAGCGTCTCAGGGGAACCGATGCCAAGCCTGGACATGCACTGCCACTGCATGCTCCTGAGCAGCGGGCCGGAGCCCGACGCTCTCCCAACTGAGCTACAGGGGCGGATATTGAGGTATTCTCAGCTGTATCTACACGAATGCAGCCCAATTTTGGCCATGATCTGTATATGACCTTAGGTCATTGATATAGAAAATACCGAAACATATTTCGTACTGGTCGGTAGTCCCATTATGTCATATGGGTTTCAATTGGAAAGATTAACCCGATCTTACTTATGCTTCTTAGACATTTTTGGGGGTGAAGTCACTTGACCTACACTGGTGAACTGACCTGAGATGGCACGACAGTAAGATTTTGAAAAAATGTGCAGAATTGATGAAGGAAAAGGTGTGCCGAGTATGGCAGCTCTTCGCGCCGCCTCTTTTCTTGTGCCACCGGAGAAACGCGGGGAGGGGGTGTTCCAACACCCCCACCTAGGCGAGGGTTAACCCGAGCCCCGATGAGTCTCCGAGCTACCTTTGCCCTGGTGAAGGTGGGGTAAACCTTTCGCTTTCTCGTGTCACAGCGAATCGAATGATGTTTAATGTGGCCATACTAGAACAAAACACAAAATGACCTGACTTCAGGTCAGCTCTTGGTCACTTTTTAAGCTGGAATAGTCAATATGCATATTAATCGACTCGCAATAACAATCAGAACGCAATGCTATCAAAATGGAAACTGTATCATCATTTAATGCAAAGGTATTAATCTAAGTCTAAAAACTGCTTAAGTAGCCCGAGATGACCTCTCAGAGGTCACAGTTAAGACATTGTAACATGAACCTGGAAAGGGGCCCGGGACACTATAATTTGGAGAATATGAAGGCATTTCCAGCTGTATCTACACAAATACAGCCCAATTACTGTCTTTCCCATGCATTTCAAATGGAGAGGTCATGAACCGTACTTGACCGTAGGTTATCGATGTGAAAAATCCCAGCAATTTTTTGTAGCACTCAGTGGGCCCATTATGTGGCAAAGTTTCAATCCGATAGATTCACCCATTTCTTACTTATGACACCCCAAACATTTTTGGAGGTGTGGTCACTTGATCGGAACTGGTGACCTGACCTGAGATGACCCAACCGTAAAATTTTGGGGCAAGGTGTAGAATTAATCAAAGACAAGTTGCGCCAAGTACGGTGGCGCTTCGTGCTGCCGTTTTTTCTGCCACCGGAAAAACCCGAGGGGGGTGTTCAATCACCCCTTCACGGGTACGATTGTTAATATTTTGCTGTGTGAAATACCGGAAGGAGATTGCTACTTTCATAAACATATTAAGAAAATCTAGTCAAGTTCTTGTAGATTCCCTTTATGTTTTAAGGGATTTCTGTTAAACATATTATCCAAGCATTTCTTTTCATTCTCGAATATTGAGGAAGGTTCATTTCCTGCGCATTTTCTTCATTCACTGAGACCTTTTTATTTTGTTGTTCCCGTGCAGACAACCGAAGACGGAAAAGGTAATGGATGAAGATGGTTTTAGAACCACAGAGGAGCAGACGATATGGTTTGTTGAAAGTTAAAGCAGGTTCTGAATCATAGAGGCGAAATTGAGTTATTCAGGGGCTTCAAAGGGAAGGTGTTGGGTGGGTTGTGAAGTGTTTTCCATTTTCACGCGCGGCTAAGTTAGTATCGAGTTATAAAGAGTCAGCTTCTTATGCTTGAAATCGTGCAACCAAAGCCTGCATTTTATATTTTTGGAAAGAAGATTGCCTCTCAGTACAAGATAAGACCATCAGACGGTGTCATTCGTGCCAAAGTGTTAGCCAGCAACCACCAAACAGGATGTCTCTGCTTCTCTGTGTTAGACAAAAGGTACATACCTATTGTATATGTAAGTGTAAATATGTGTATATATATGTGTAAGAACTCCCGACACCACAGACTATGATCCCCATGATGCGCGAATGTTGTGTTGGTCTCAATTATGCACTGGTCTCAAATAATTGAGCGAGGAAAATTCACTTTGTTCAGCTCTTGTGTATATATTTTTATTTTTTGTCTGCAATGGACTTCCATGGATCTCTGTTTGAATTTGGAATGATCAAAAGTTGTCTTACAGGTACATACATATATGTAAGGGAAAGGCCCCGAGCAAGGTGGAGGGGGGGCTGGATTCATTTTTACCGGAAATAATTTTGAAACCAAAACATACGTCATAGAGGAGTCTCCTCGGGGTCAGGGTGCTAATTATTCAAAATATCGTGAAATAACAGTGATTTGGATGTCTGAAATGAGTCAATGTTTGAAGCCAGCCCCATGAAAAATTTGTGTTGAACTCTTTAGATGTTTTCCAAATGACACTTTGCAGCTCTGCCCCATATGATTCACACATATCCTAGAATTGATGTAACATTTCCAAAATATGCAGCCAAAATAGGGTCTCTATGGAACTTTCCTCCAATTCGACCTGTCTGGAGAGAGCGTATCAGAAGTCCCAACATCCTGTTCGCTTTGCCAACGACGAATTTCACATGATCAGGAAAAGTAAATTTTGAGTCCAACCATACGTCGGGGTCTGGAATCACCACCTTTTAGCCGATAACATCGATCATGGTTTGACAAACTTTACGACAGAGGTGCAGAAAGTATGCTAGCTGTCACAAGTTCAATGTGACGTATGCCTCTGTTACACGGAGTTGGAAATTATGATTGTATGCTTGTATGATATTTCCAATGTGCTGAATGTTCTTTACCCGTCTCTTCCTTTCCGCGGCAGACATGGTTCAAACAGCATACCATTGCAGTATGAAAGTGGTACCTAACATATGTATTTCCATTTTTGGAAGGTGCTTTCATTTTTGGAAGGAGCATTTCCAATTATGGGCCATTGTTCCCAGCATTGGGATCATAACTGTTATTGGCAAGTCTGACCACAGTTTCTCCCTGGCATGCATTTCCATTTTTTGAAGAATTTTTCAATTATGGAAGGAATGTTCCCAATTATGGGTAATTTACCCATCATTGGGAACGTATCTATTATTAAGAAATTAGCGATTATTGGGAACGTAACTATTAATGGGAGCGTAGGTACTATTCGCAACGCTGATCACAGATTCCCCGCACTAACTTTCTGTCCCACATATCAACAAAAAGCATAAACATGTCAACAAGTTGTTGGATCATAGACGCATGGACGTCGAAATGGGGGGGGGTTGTGGCAGTAACTCACGAATCAGGCAGGGAGGCTCTGACAAATTTGTGGGACTTGATCTATTTTTTCTTCTTTTCCCTATTACCTGCATGTATTTAGACCTACATAAATGTGTTTGTAAAGTGCACATTAGGTAACGTTTTCAGAGATAGCTCTAATGCCCAAAATTCGTTTCCCGCCCCCGATAATCACCTGTCTGGGTCTGTCCCCCTCCTATAAAAATTCTGAGGCAACAACCCTGCACAGACCTAAAATTATTTATATGGGCCCAATACGTACAGGGGAATGACAATTCTCATACCAAAGAAAGATCCAGCGTATTCAAAATCCTGCTCTAACTTCATTCCGGTTCCTGTGTGTTGCTTACTATGCTTCATAGACTTAAGGTTCGCAGGCTCTACGTAATCGTATCTACACAGCACCCAATTTCCACACAGCTTGCTTTCTCGCTGTTACACACTTCGCGTAAATTTGCTGCCAAACTACTCTTGTATTTATAGTAGTACCTTGGGGTACCAGATACAAAATCCACGGAAAAATATACTGGTGAAAGATAAGTAAAAACGAAAATAAAAAGATGAAAATAAAAAGACAAGGAAATTGAAGTTGCTAAAACTGTAGACTTGGTTTTCCGGGAGAAATTATGAATGATCAGGCAGAAGACTACTGAATGAACTGTTTGTTTTACTGTTAATACCTTATATATATACCCAGGCCCACCCTCATTTTTTGTTTAAGAAATTGACCTGTCACATTTCTGGTTTCTAGCCGCTACGTTCTACAAACTACTAACAATCGCCACCATTGCGTCGTATGGTAAAATCTAGCAAATGTGATTACGGTATGCAGGCTTTCTGTAGCCGGGTCTATGATTTTAGAAGAAACTGAACGTAGTATATATCATTAAATCACTAATGGCACGCTGTGCAATTGAAGGAGTTGCTAAATTTAAATACGTGTTACATGCTCGATTCTGTATCTTGAAAACATGTACAGTTGGATTTTATAGCATGCAGCCGGAATCTCTATTTTGTTACAGTCATGCGCCGTTGATAGTACAAATGTGTCACCTACGCCGGTAGCCGAGCTGGCCAGCTTCTGCCCCTCTGGTTTAGGGTGACCGTGACGATGAGCGCACCTGCAAAAGGCGTTGAACTTGGTTAAGCGGATGCCTGTGTGATGCTGGAACTGGTCTGCGGAGGAACGAGTGGTGTCATTAGAAAGTGGTAAAAATGGAGTCGCCCTGCTTTCCGGCACCCTTCAAATAATGAACGTTTCCTCACTGCCATAGGCATTTCCTTCATTGTCCGCCGCCTGTGCAGCCTCGGACGCAAACCCATGTTCGACTAATTAATTGCTATCCTGCCGGCCGCAGGCCCTGTTCGACTATGTGGTTGCCATTCCTGTCGACCGCAGGCCCTGTTCGACTATTTGACTGCTATTCCTTTCGGCGGCAGGCCATATTCGACTATTTGACT
Organism: Lepas anatifera; assembly: GCA_034440635.1. Classification (NCBI taxonomy): domain Eukaryota; kingdom Metazoa; phylum Arthropoda; class Thecostraca; family Lepadidae; genus Lepas; species Lepas anatifera. Next base: position 179,121 of record JAOTON010000297.1, on the reverse strand, counting down.
GTTATTCCTGTCGACCGCAGGCCCTGTTTGACTATTGGGCTGCTATTCCTGTCGGCGACAGGCCCTGTTCGTCTATTTGACTGCTATTACTGTCGGCGACAGGCCCTGTGCGACTATTTTACTGCTATTCCTGTCGGCGACAGGCCCTGTTCGACTATTTGACTGCTATTAGTGTCGGCGACAGGCCCTGTTCGACCATTTGACTGCTATTCTTGACGGTGACAGGCGTGTTTGACTATTTGGCTGCTATTCCTGACGTGTGTGTATTGGGGTTTTTAGGGCGCCTTCAGCATCTAGGCTATATTTCGGCCGCTATTCCTGACGGTGACAGGCCTGTTCGACTATTTGGATGCTATTCCTGACGGTGACAGACCTGTTCGACTATTTTGCCGCTCATTCCCAGAGGGAAGCGTCTCTGAGGCAAAATAAGAAATCTGTTCCATCCGGTGGAAACTTAAAATGCCTGCCCCTTCTAGGATTAAAACATGGAATTGGTGTAGGGGATGTGCCTGCTGAAATTACTGAAAGGCACCCACAGAACCCAGGCCAGGCGGTGCAGTGCGGTGAGAAAATGGCCATTTCGAGGTGACCCCGAAAACGTCCTTTTCTAGTAAATATCAATTTTCTAGGCATGTTTGGTACGTATAATAAGACTGTCGGGCTCTTGTTATGCAATGTGGTAATTTATCGCCCACAGTTAAGTTCCTTCGAAACTAAATGATTTGGTAGGCTGTTCTACAATGGAGTCAAGTGATCCGTCGACGAGGCTAATTCATCTATAAATATCCGATGAATTAGGCTGAGCGTGTGGCGTTTCCCACTTTCTGTTGGCTTAATCATAGTTAGTATAATTGCATTGCACAGGCGAATAATGTGGTCATAGGATACAAATACCGCCATAGAGCGAACCTTAGCCGCCTCCAAATTCTGACAGAAATCCCTGAAGCCCGCAAATAGCCTGAATGTCAACAAGTTGCTCCGGCTCAATCAAAGAGCACACAATTGGTTTAGAGGCAGCCGCAGTAGTGCTCAGTTTGCATGGCTGACGAGAATGGAGTCGGCACCGCCAGCCTGGACTGCCGTCTCGTATGGCTGAGTACCCGGCCACCGCCGCCGGTAGCTTATTGGACCGCTCGTTGTGCGCTGCAATGAAAAGCCACCAAAATGTCTTTCTTTATATTTCTGCCACCCGGACGAGAATTTTACACACATTGAAACATCATGGAAGCGTGGAGAGGGTGAAGCGGATGATTGCAGCCTGGATACATTTCGGCTCGATAAAACTGGGTCCACTAGATATAGCTACTTCTGAACCGTTCATCTCAATCCTCCTTCATTTCAATATGAATGACGACATATCACCAACTAACACGCGCATTGACGGGTGTCTGAGCCACCTTTGCTTTGACTAAGAATCTCCTTAGACCTATAGTCTCAGCGTGCGGGACCCGCTCGACAAATTAACTGTGGTGTTAGAACGTATTATCTCGCAGCTATTATTTCCTAACTTAGGGGGTACTCGTCCCCCCTAGGATCTCGAGAACCACGCCAGATAGTGAAAAACGGTAAGCGACGTTGGATAACCCCTCAAAATCTATAAAAATAGATTAACCTTTTTCAGGTCACATTTAAGTTCACTAGAGGTCAGAACATGCCACCATGTATAGGAATAACGTATAAATGAAGGGTTTCAGTCATTGCATCTGAACTGGCAAAGCTAGAGAAAACGATTTAAGCCATGGATATTTTCGCAGCAAGCCGAATCGAATGACATATAGTATGGCATTGATAGGCCAAATCAGGTAAAATTTAGGATTTTGCCTGGCTTTAGGTCAGGTCAAGGCCAAATGAGGTCAAAATACACATCATTAGGACTGCAAGGATGATTCTAGCCGTTAAAATAAACGCTCTATTACTATCCACGACTGTTATCAGTTTGAAACAATTTTCTCATGTATTTCCAATGGAGAGGTCATGGCTCGTACCTAGCCTTAGGTTACCGATATCAGAAACTTCGATTATATTTTTTAGAACTCGGCGAACGCATCATGTGATATGAGTTTCAATCGGATAGGTTTACTGTGTTCTGACTTATTGATATCTTAAACTTTTTAGGTGAGGTCACTCGACCTGCCCTGGTGACCTGACCTGAGATGACCAACGTTAAGATTTAAGTTTTAAGAGGATCAGAAAAAGGTATACCAAGTTGGCGCTACCTACCGCCGTTTCTATGCTATATGTATAACAAAACCGAGGGGTCGGGTACCCGCCTCCCCGTAAATGCACGCGTTAAATTGCCCAAAAGTGATCGGTTTCAGAGGAAACCAATCATCTTTTCACAGTGCATTCATTAGCACCGTGCAGCAACACCACCCAGGTGAACGCCTTTGATACGAACCGTGTCTCCATCTCTATCACCGCTTGCGGACAATGCGCCGGGATCGCCGCGTTCCGTGCCGCCGCCAGCGTCGTCGGTAACGACACTCGCACTGGCTTGCGTTGTCACGCCATCTCCTTCGCCGGAGTGGGCCACTCTGCTGTCACGCCGTCTTCGTGGTCATCTGCCGACGTGCACGCAACGCCGGCGGTCCAGACGAGGCCAGCCCGACTGGTCTGACGGGGCCAGCCCGACTGGTCTGACGGGGCCAGCGCGACTGGTCTGACGGGGCCGCCTGACTGGTCTGACGGGGCCGCCTGACTGGTCTGACGGGGCCAGCCCGACTGGTCTGACGGGGCCAGCCCGACTGGTCTGACGGGGCCAGCCCGACTGGTCTGACGGGGCCAGCCCGACTGGTCTGACGGGGCCAGCCCGGGCCCGACTGGTCCCACGAGGTCAGCCCGAGTCCGACTGCTCTCACAAGGACGTCCAATTGACCAGACGAGGCCGCCCCACTGGTCTGTATAGGCCGGCCCGACTGGTCAGACGAGGCCGCCCCACTGGTCTGTATAGGCCGGCCCGACTGACCAGACGGGCGTCCTATACAGTACCAGTAAGCCTATACTGATCTGAAAAAGGCTTACTGGTACTGTATAGGCCGCCCGACTTACCTGACGAGGCCGCCCAACTGCTCTGTATAGGCCGGCCCGACTGGCCATACGAGGCCGCCCCACTGGTCTGTATAGGCCGCCCTACTGGCCAGACGAGGCCGCCCCACTGATCAGTATAGGCCGGCCCGACTGGCCAGACGAGGCCGCCCCACTGGTCTGTATAGGCCGCCCAACTGGCCTGACGAGGCCGCCCCACTGATCTGTATAGGCCGGCCCGACTGACCAGAAGGGCCAGTACAGAATGGGGTCAGCGCAGTGTGTACAGCTGCGGAGAGCTCCCGCTGAAGTGCGGAGAATCGGCTGACCTGCAGAGCTGGGGAAATGCAACATTTTATCTTGCTAAATTTTGTATCTTCTCCTATTGTGCCACTGCGTATTTAGTACATGCAATAAAGCCATTCACTTGGTGGCTCTGAAAATTTTAGACCTATACTTTGCTCAGGTGATCTTTTGTGTCTTTAATGTCGAGATCAGATGCAACCATGCGTTTTCTCAGCACGCGAAAAAAGATATGTCGGCTGTCGCCGCGGAAGTGCAGCGAATACAACTAGCAGATGGTGATATTACCTTTTTTGCCTTTGTCAATTACAAAATATACTTTTTATCAATATGAACCTACGCAATAATCTGAAATAAAACGTCTCAGAATATTGAGATCAAAAATAAAAGCCACGGGTATTTGCATCTAAGCATGAGCAAGCCAGCAACATATATATCATGGGTAGGCGCTGGTGGCGCACACTATTCATTACGTAGCGCACCCTCCCCTCTTCGCGTGGCTGGTGCAGCTGAGCTTGACCTGAATGCGACAGTTGATAGCACAAGTGGGTGCTCAGTGACAAAATAAACCTGTTTTATCAATACGAATGATCTTTTCACATCGGGCTTGAGCAATGCTTATAAATTGCCGTTTTAAAAGCACCAGACATCACATGGCGACATAAATAGGAGTTTGAAACACCCGCCCGTCTGCAGAGTGAGACCATGACTGCATTCAGGACTAGCTAACGAACTATTGAAATGATAAGTTGTAAGGTTCTTCAGTTATGTAAAACTACTTAAATGCTTTTTTTAATTATTGCTGTTCATGAAGAATACGGTATGTATTATAAGCGACATGACAAGTGACCACTAAACGCGCAATATTATAGGCATTACGAGATACCCGTTTACCAAAATAATACCTATACATGTCTAATTGTTTTACTCTTCTCCCAAGTGGTCCCATATACGTCGGAAATCAAACTTTTCTATTCCCAAAAAATTAATTAGAAAAATAGCCAACTTTCATTCATTATATATTCAAGGAAATAGGCCAGAAATATGAACGATATTTCGAAACAAGTTATGTGAAATATAAAAAATTGACAATATTTTCACATTCCAATATTATTTTTGTGCACTGTATAACAATTACGTGGACATTCTGGACAACAATCTTTTGTACACAGAACAATTAATATTATATAAGTTTGCAGTATATAAACATATTACCAACCTATCTTCCTGAATTATTTACGTTTTTTTATAATATACACAACCGACGGAGGAAAATGTTACTTCATACCGAAAACATAACACACACAAGCAATAGCACACGAAAAAGATAACTAACGCGGCCTAATAGAGTTTTGAAAGGGATGCTAGACTATAGAGTAAACAAGAATTAGAACGAGGAGTACGGGACGGGAGGGATTAGGCACTATGATGAACCCTGGTTATTCATCTGGGGCTTTTGGTTCCGAATTTCAAGCGACTCTATAATTTTACAGTCCGCATCATCTTTATTAGTATTTTTATCATGCATGTCTGTGATTTGTGTGTATGAATGATATTCTTTAGTGTGATCAGGGGCGCAGCCAGAGCTTTCGTATGGGGGGGCACACCAACTTTGAGGGGCACCCCGGGGAAAAAGGGCACTTTTTAACGTAACCTAAAAAAACTTACTGTATCTTTGTTTATATCATTTTTTTGGGCATCTTTGGTTCAATAAAAATGCAAAGAACTCATTGACGGAGAAGGAAAACTCGATTAAAAGGAACAAAATATCGCCAAAATACCATGGAAGTAGCCAAAACACTACTTTTTGGGATAGATTTACGGACAGCCAACTCATGCAAGTACTTAACATCAGCGGAGCATGTGATATCTGTTACAATGTGCAGGTTAAGGCATATTGGAGTCGAATTTTTTTTGTTATGCCCACTGGTTTTGTCGTGACGAGTGAGCTCTGGCTGAACGCGGATTAAGTTCCTTGCCTCCCACAAATAAGTTCCGCGGATCCACACTTGCCACTCCTCGTGGGACGAGGAGTGGCATAGTGTCTTTGGAAGAACACATTTTTGCTGCCGGAAAAATTTGGGAGATATCTTTTGAACTCGTTTATTAAGTTCCATATTCTCAAGGATCGGTCCCAGTTAAGAGTAAATAAAAGGTGAACAGGCCGGTGGTTTAGATGGGGATGGTGTGACAGGGCTGAAAATTGTAACAACTAGTTCTTCATTTAAATTAATTAATAGAAATCCTGGTTTAGGGGACTGTGCTCTGAGCTCAGGGGCACATGCCTTTTTATCATCCCTTCCCAGAATCCACCAGTATAATAAACAATTTATATAACCTGGGGTGCCTAGGTATCACAAGCCGTTTTAAAGATTCCTCATTCCTCGTTAGCTCCGTTTTACAAGGGGAGTTTCCATTGTGTTCTTATTCCCCATCTATTCAAGACCAGCTCTGGGGCCCCCAAATGTGGATCAGAGGCCCCCAGAGCAGCTTCCCCATCCCCCAGTTGTGCCTCCAGGGACTAGACTAGCTCAGTGACCCCGCCCCGAAATGATGGGAGTTGGCCTTGTGTTATTATTATCTGTCTATTCAAGACCACCTCAGGGGCCCCTGATGTAGATCAGGCCACAAAGCAGCTCATGCTTCACCCAGGGACTAGACTAGCTCATTGGTCCCAGAGATGAGGTCATCAGACTAGCTCAATGGGCCACAGATAGGCTCATAGGGCCTTAGACCAGTTCAAGAAGCCCCAGAACAGTTTAAGGCGCCAGATCACCTCAGGGGGCCTCAAGCCAACTTAAGGGGCTCTCACAAGCTCAGCGCCCAGACCAGCTCAGGGTACACTCAGAACCTAGACCCGCTCTTGGGCCCCAGATCAGCTCTTGGGGCCCCAGATCAGTTCAGGGCCCTCAAGTCAGGTCAGGCGGCAGGATCAAGTCAGGGCCACTAAATCGGCTCAGGAATCCCTCACCAGCTCGGGGCCCAAGCAGTTCAAAAGCCTCAGAGCTGCTCAGGGAACACCAGATCAGCCTCGGGGACAAATAACCAGATCAGTGGTCCCCGACCAGCTCGGGGCTCAGATCAGCTCGGGAATACCATATCAAGTCAGGAGGCACTTAATCAGCTCAGGAGCCCCATACCATCTCAAGGGCCTTCACCAGCCCCTGTGGGTCCAGCTCAGCTCAGGGCCTGGGAGCTGCTCAGGAAATCACGTAATCAACCCAGGAGGCCCGAGTCAGCTTAAAGGGCACCATATTAGCCATGGGGCACCAGACTAGCTCAGAGGGAATAAGATGGGCTCAGGAGACACAGTGATGACTCAGCAGGCACCAGATCGACTCAGGGGGCATTAGTTAAGTTCAGGAGGCAGTATATCTGCTCAGGGTGCACCAGATCGATCAGCACAGGGGGCATGTTCAAGTCAGGGGCACTAAATGAGCTCAGAGATCCCTCATAAGCTCGGGCCCCAATCAGTTCAAAAGCCCCATAGCTGCTCAGGGCACACCAGATGCCCATAGGGCACCAGATCAGCTCCGGGGACAAACACTCAGATCAGAGGTCCCCGACCAGCTCAGGAATACCAGATCAAGTCAGGAGGCACTTAATCAGCTCAGGAGCCCCATACCATCCCAGGGGCCCTCATCAGCTTCTGTGGGCCCAGCTCAGCTCAGGGCTTTAGATCTGCGCATGAAATCACGTAAGGAGGCCCAGATCAGCTTAAAGGGCACCAGGTTACTCAGGGGGCATGAGATGGGCTCAGGAGGCACGAGATCGACTAAGGGGCATTAGTGCAGCTCAGGTGGCACCAGATCGATCCGCTCGGGGTCCAGATCAGTTCCCAGCTCCCCAGACTATGGCAGGAGCCTAAATCAGCTCAGGGAGCAACGTAACAGCTCGGGGGACACAAGGTGGGCTCCGGGCCCACCAAACCATCTCAGGGGGGAACCAGACCATCTAAGGAGATATCAATAATCAGTTGAGGGGGCACCTAATCAGCTGAAGAGGCACCATATTGACTTAGGAGACAGAATCAACTTGGGGAGGCATCAGATCAGTTCGGGGGCCCGAATCAGCTCAAGGGGCACTAAATCAGCTATTAGGGCACCAAACAAGCTCGGAAGCATTAGACTAACTCAGAGAGCATTATATAGGTTCAGGAGGCACAATTATTTGCTCAGTGGGGCACCAGGTTACTCAGGTTACACAATTATTCGCTCAGTGGGGCACTCGATTGACTCCGGGGAACCAGATCAGCTTAGAGGGCAAGTAATCAGCTCAAGGGGCCAAGACCAGCTGAGAGGCCACGAGATGAGCTCAAGGAGCACCAGATTGGCTTTACCCGTACGATTATTGGCGACAATGAGGCATTAGGTGGACACATACTAGGTGCCCATACTCTTCCCGGGTGCTTGGAAAGGCGACAGAATGCCCTAGCTGACCGAGAAAGGTATTAAGTTGTCCAACAATAGTTTCAATCGCTACATGCGGCCCAGTTACATCTAGGTTCAACGGCTAGGGCACTAACTTTCGAGCGGCACGGCCCAAATTGGGTACACCACCTGGTAATCAAAAGGGCACCCCGGCAGTGATTGGCACGTGCCCCCTGTGCCCCCCCTGGCTGCGCCCCTGAGTGTGATTCCCCAAGTGTTTACTCTGTGCGTGTTACACCCCAAAAAATATTTAGTGTTTACCCTGTTAAAAACTGCTGCCACAATAGAACAGGACGGTTGGCTTTGGGGGTACCCAAGGCGAAAAGCAAAAACAAAAACGCTACGACGTGAAGGGTATCGGCACCTGATGTTTGGATTTTGTTATCCAAGGCCAATGTTTACACTGAAGTGGCCTGGTTCTGTTGTTTCTGTCTGAAGTTGAGAGTTAAAGCACCAAAATCTTGTTTATAAACTAAAAAGGAGCTGGGGCAAAAAGGAGGTCGACCGCTTGGGGGAGGCGGCAAAAACATAGTTTTACCCCGCGCTGTTCCATTGGGGGGGGCAAATGCCTTTCCCCCGTATCCGCCACTGATTCATTTCGTCTTACGTTGCCTAGATGTCCCTTGTAGCGTGTCCTGATTTACTGTGTAGTTTTGCCGATATACGCTTGTGAGCAGAGGGTACAGGTAATTTTGTACACTGTTTTTATGTGGCGCCTACCTACTAGTCCTAGGTTGCATGTCTCGCATGTTTTCATCGCGTGCCATGTTTTTTTAGATTTTGATTTACTCCCCCAACCTACCGGCTAGATCTGCCACTGTATCTATGATTAGTTGATTGCTTACTTTTGACTGTGCTTTCCTGACGTAGTCATCTTTTGTCATATTCACCATGTCTATTTTTCTATTTTGTTTATTTTAAGTAAAATGTAACACACACACACACACACACACACACACACACACACACACACACACACACACACACACACACACACACACACACACACACACACACACACACACACACACACACACACACACACAGACAAGCACACACGCACGCACATATTTGTATATATATATATATATATATATATATATATATATATATATATATATATATATATATATACAAATATGTGCGTGCGTGCGTGCGTGCGTCACAAAACCGGTAAGTGACGAGTAGGTTGCAACTGATAATAAAACCGATGGAAAAAGTGAAGTTGATAAAAGCTAAACAAAGCAAATATGTGTCCGAACATATTTCCTAAAACCTCTAAAAGAGTCATCGAAAAAATCTGCATTTGCCTGGCACAGAAATGCTTTTGTCTCCCTCGGTATACGCTGAGGGAAGCTGTTAGAGACGGTGCTGACACGACCGCGGCGCTCAGCGAAAAGGAGCAGCATGTGAGTTGATCGGGATGGCATATGCAATAATATTTTTTCGAGCAGCTCTGATGACTTCATTTTGCTCGAAAATAGATCTTTAATCCTCGCCCCGGTGGGGAGGGAGTGTTTTAACACCCCTCGAATTTTTCCGGTGGTACAAAAAAAACGATGACGCGAAGCGCCGCCGTACTTGGCACACCTTATCCGTGATAAATTTTGCATCTTTTCCCAAAATCTCAAGGTTGTCTCAGGTAATGCCACCAGTGCAGATCAAGTAACCTCACCTCCAAAAAATATTTAAGGTGGCATAAGTAAGAAAAGGATGAATTTATCAAATTGTAACTTTGACCATATCCCAACGAGTACTACAACAGATTTTCCAGGATTTTTCATATCGATGACGTAAGGTCAGGTACGGATAATAACCTCTCCATTGGAAATGCATGGGGAAAACAGGAATTGGGCTGCATTTGTGTTGATACTGCGGAGAATGCCTTCCTATTCTCCAAATCGGGGTATCCTGAGCCGCTTTCTAAGTTCATGGTACAATGTTTGAACTGTGACCTCTGAGGGTCATCTGGGCCACTTAGCAGATTTTCCAACTTGGGTCAATGACTTTGCAGGAAGTGAAAATAAATATTTTATTTTGACACCATTACGTTTATATTGTTTTATATTGTTATTGCAAGCCGATTGATTTGCATATTGACTATGTTACATCATAAAGTGACCTTGACCTGACCTCAGGTCTGGTCGTTTTTGTGTTTCGTCCTAGTATAGTCATATTATGTATCATTTGATTCGTCGTAACGAGGGAAGCGCATGGAATCTAAAACATAATTCTAACTTAATTATGTCAGACGTGGAGACTCACAATGTCACCTTCTTTGACCTGTCATGAATTCAATATGTATGTACCTTAGCCAAAACGTGATCGATGTAGTTTCTTCATGAATTTTTATGAGCACTGTGTTCTATGAGCAGCACTGAGCATACCTGAATTTTTAAAACACCAAAATTCGGGTATTTTCTATATCCCGTTTAAGTGCCGAGTTTGAGGCGGGAGGGGGAGGGGTGCTTGAACACCCCCTACCATGGCAAAGGTGGCTGGGGGCCCACCGTGGCGGGTGTTAAGAAAGAGCAAAATGTAATGTAATACACGAGAAGAAAGGGAAATTACGCCAAATATATTAAGAATAGAAGATATTCGTAAGCAAGGGAGACGCGATATCTGGTGACATGATGATTTAGCTAGCTGGGGCATTCCACGACAGATCGACAAGTCGATAACACCTTCATATCGCACCTTTTGCTGTATTTTTTGCCAGGGGGCTATTGATGGAGCCGATGACGACCTTCGTATTCATTTTCCTCCCTGACTTATGGTTTGAAAATTATAGCCTCAGGCATTTTGACTATACCCACTTGCATGTCTTTTTAAATGTGAAATTTTACCTGTTTGCTTCCATAAATACCATAAAAACTGAATATAGGTCTTTTAAGGACGAATTACGAATTCTGGCTCATGAAAAATATAATTCAAAAACTTTAGGAATATATTATACATTCTTGAATTTTTCACAGTCTATAAAAACTTTTTTCCTGTGACTTATTTTAAACTTTTGAGGCTCATATTACTCTTTATATTTTTCTCTATAAGATTGAGCAATACAAAGAATGGTGACTTGAACGGAAAGCGAGATCTGAGCTCCCAAACGTCCCGATCCTCACTTTTGTGAGGTTCGTGCGCCAGCGCGGCCCACCGTCGCTGCAACTATCAAACGTCTCTGGCCACGAAAAAGGTGTCAGTTGTGGGATTGGTGGGACATGAGGGTAAGCATGTATTTAAAACAATAAATTGTTATCAGTGTCCCATTCCTGGACATCAACACCCGCACTGGAGGGGGTACTGGTGCCCCCTGAGCTCTTGGAAATTAAGGGGCATAGAAAAACTCCGGTTGGGGACTGGGTGGGAGCTATTGAAATCTATATCATCACCGATTTTAATTGACCTAGGTCAGTATCGTTAAGTTCAAACGAGGTCATAAAGGTCAAGTATTAGCCGTGCTGGGTATTCATCCGGAAATGCCGTGATTAAGCACAAAGAAGTCCAGAATGCACCAAAAACTGGGCAAGGTCATGGTGAGAACGTCCCAAAAAATTTAAACTTAATTTTGGGGTTAAGGTCATTTATGGTCATTAACCTATGACGTGACAATCTGACATATTCCCTATAATTGCACCATGACTAGCCCCATAGCAACCGTTGGACGGGAAATAAGGATTGACCTTTGCCCATGACATTTTACTTTGACCTGTTACCTTGACATTTACATCGAGCTATCGTAACTATGACGTCATGTCATAATATACGTCATACTGGGTAACGCCATGCGACCGGAAGCACCGGATCAATGACTTTGAGAATGCTGGTATGACCTTGAACTGTGACATTGACCTTCATGTGGGCTGAAATTGACATATAAACTCGTTTTATATGGCGCTATAACGCTGCCAGTCGGTCTTTCATGCACGCGAACTGGTGCAACCGCGCGATTGCAGCGATCTCAAAATAAAGCGTTTAACTTTGAAAGCCTGTAATTACAAAACTGGGGCCGATTTTCTAGATCATTTGACCAATCGACGTCCCATTTTATATTCTCAAAAGTCACGAAATAGCGTTTTGTGGCCACGAATGGATTTTTTTATTCGTTTTTTGGACCCCTCACTTATAGGTTAGCTAAACCTGAAACATGACACACTCAGGGGATCACATTAGAGAATATCGTTCAGACGTACAAATCACAGACAGGACATGTACGATATAAATACGACACATATGTAACGGCCGACATATTTTCTTGTGCATTAAAGTTTTTTATGAATATTTATACCTTGCGCGGTCGGACCCCAAAGCTATTCTGGGCCCCCTTGAGGAGGCCGAGTCCCTGTCAGGGTTCGCCCCCCTCCTTAAGCAATTTCTGGATCCAGCCCTGGCAGGGCATGTTGATAAAAGGTTACTTTTGATACCCTAAGTTTTGATTATTTTTGTCAGTCGATTTATGTGCATAGTGAGCATACTAGGTCCGATTGTGACATTGACGTGACCTAAGGTCAGGTCATTTTTCTGGTTTTTGTTTTGGCCTAGTATAGTCATATCATTCATCATTCGATTCGTCGTCACGAGAGGAAGGGCATTGTACCTAAAAGTGATTCGAACTTAACTTTGTCAGACGCTAGAGCCCAGAAACTCTCCTCTAACATGTCACCTTATTTTGCCTGCCATGACCTCAATATTGACCTGATCAAACAATTTAGTTGTGCAGTTTCTTCATAAATTTGTATGAACTATCCACCAGCGTTCGTTTTCGCTATCACGCATAGGAGCCGAGTTCGAGGGAGTATTTGAACACACCCCCACCAGAGCGAAGGTGGCTGGTGGGCCCACCGGGTCGGGTGTTGACATACGCACTGGAGGGGTCTGGGAGGCCCCCTCCTGTTTTTCCAAGGTGGCCGGAGAACCACTCGTAGCCAAAAAATATACTGGGCCACATTAAACAGATTTTAGTAGCGCATCGATTGGTGAAAGACTTTTGAAAATCGGTGGAAATTTTTCACTTAAGAGGCTTTCAAAGTCAGACCTGCATTTTGATATCGCTGTAGTCGCGCGGTCAAACCAGTTCACTTACATGGGAGACCGAGTGGTCACGTCATAACGTCATATGACCGGGGTGATATTTCAAGGTCACCTTACATAAAGGTGAAGGTCAAAGGTCACAGGTCAAGATCATATAAGCACTTTTAAAGGGCACTGACCTCACTGCTGCCGGTCAAATGGTGTTACCCGTTCTGACGTATATTATGCTATGACGTCATAGTTAAGGTACCTCAATGCAAAGGTCAAGGTCAAAGTAAAATGTCATTGGGAAAGGTCAATCATTTATCATTTTAAATATCAAAATATTGAACTTATTTTAATTGAAAAAATCATTGACATTTTTAAATTGATTGAGTAGGCTAATCGGTATTCTTAACTCACATGCATCATTCAGACGTTTTCGCGTGCACAACGAGCGTAAGCCCCTGTCACGGATTAAACAATTGATCTCATGGAACAAAGAAGAGCTGCTATGAGTTTAGGCAATGTTTCCCTTTATAAGCAGCTGGATACAGTTACAAAACGAGCTATACGGAAAGATTGCAGGGACAGCATTTCAGATCGCGTAAACAATGGCAACTCATCTGAAGTATTTCGTCTTTTACGACCAGTGATAGCTCCGAAGCGAGGACCAGCAACTCAACCATTAAATTTGACCCCTAATGATCTGAATGCGTACTTTGCAGAAATAGGTTCTGAAACACGAAATCAAGTAATTTTGGAATTTCAAAGATCGGGGCGAGCACCATTTCCGGTTCGACTGCCAAGAGTTAATGCGGGAGATTTCCGTATCATGTCCATCACCCTGGACGAGCTACGAAAAGTAGTGTTCTCCATGCCAAACAAAAATTCTTGCAATAAAGACGACCTGCCCATCAAAGTTTTGAAGATCTGTTTCAGCATTATTGATCACATTTTGCTGCGGATTATAAATGCCAGTTTTGTTCCCGAAACCGTGCCCAAAAGTTGGAAAAGTGCTGTTGTAATTCCAATTCACAAGCGGGGAGATCCATCTGTTTCAGCCAATTTCAGACCTGTGACTACAGTGCCAGCCATTAGCAAAATTGTTGAGAAATTGGTGCATACACAATTGACGGCATATTTGACCCACCAGAATCTCTTCAGCGAGGAGCAGCATGGATTCATGGAAAAACATTCAACGTGCACTGCACTTCTAACTATGTCTGAACAGGTTTTAAGTGGCATGAACAATTCTCAAATATCATTTATTACTCTCATAGATTTATCTCGCTGCTTCGATGTTATCGACCACGAAAAATTCTTCTTAAAAGACTAGAACTTTTGCAAATTTCAACTGGTTGGTTCAAAAGCTATCTACAAGACCATATTCAAAGAGTCAAAATTGGGGAAAACTTATCGGAACCGGCAAGAATATCCATCGGCACATCTCAAGGTACTTGCTTAGGACCTGTGCTTAGCAACATTGCAACCAATGATCTTGCTTGTCATATTCCCAGCGAAATCAATGGCTTCAAAGTCACACTAGTGCGCTATGCTGACGATTGTCAGTTAGCGATCACTGGACCACGGAATCGTTTGGATGAGATGAGGACTAGTCTTGAATCAGTTTTAGAAGTTATGAGTCAATGGTTTCAACAGCATGGTATGTTAGTGAATACTGGAAAAACTGAGCTTATTGTATGCGGTGATCGATGTCAACTAGCCCGCATTGAGCAAACACCCTCAATCATATTCATGGGACAACAATTAGAATGCAAATCTGTTGTCAAAAATTTAGGGGTGATGATGGACAGCCAACTTGGATGGGAGAACCACGTGAAGCTCGTATGCGATCGATGTTTTGGTATATTGATAGGACTTGCCCATTCAAAACATGTGCTGCCTCGAGATGTGTTGCCACGGTTAATTGATTCTCTGGTATTCTCTCAAGTTAGGTACTGTATTCAGGTTTTTGGAAGTGCAAATAATACCTGTTTTGGAAAAATTCAAAGTGTTTTCAATCTTGCTGCTAGGGTTCTATCTGGGCGTCGAAAATATGATCATATTTCGGATGTGATGGGAGAGCGAGCTTGGCTGGTTGAATTCTAGTCAGTTCTTGGTTTACAGTGACCTTTGCTTGCTCTACAAGGTGCTTACATCAAGCAGACCTCGTGCACTACATGCAATGTTCCGTTTCAATCATGAAGTGAACCAACGTGAGACTCGACAGTCAAACCATCTTGCTGTGACTAGGCCTAGAACAAACCATGCAAAAAGAACGTTTTGTTATCGAGCGTCTCAATTATATAATCATCACACTGGTCGTTTTAATGACCTCCTAGACATTCCATGGAAGATGTTTAAAACAATAGCCAGGGATATATAGCTAAGAACACTTCATGACCAGCCGGGACAGTATTTTAATGTCTTTTATCCATTGTCTCTTTTATAATATTGTATATATTAGTGTGTCGACGGATGGTGTGTTGCTTACGTTTCGTTGACATATTGTACAGAAAAATGACGATCTCGGTAGAGTGAAAGAGCGATGAATGTGCATACCTGTATGACAACAACCATAGAATAGCCCAATCTATGTGGAATGGTTGGATGGTGTCACAATATACAATATACATTAAATTTCGGGATTCGACCAAGGTACCACATTCCCTTTAAAGGGAATATGGCACCTCGGTCGAATTCTGGAATTTATTGTCATTAGGGGAAATTCTAGCCGAAAGTCATGGAATCGTTCATGATTTCTCTGAAAATGCACAATAGCTCAATATTTTGATTTTTAAAATGCCCCTCAATGGTAGCAAATAAGCCCCTGGCTTTGCATGACGCCATGATCTGGCAACCACAGCCATACCCATAGCCTTCAATAGGCTGACTACTCACCGTGACGTCAGCATGAAGCCACTCCAACGCTGATAAGTGTGGTCAGATCCTTGGGTACATGAGGGGTACATTTCAGGTAGGTTTAGGCTTTTAGCTTAAGAAACTGAGTTTCAAGACAAATGATATATTGAGTACCGGGTTTTCCGGCATTCTTTACAACTTGGCTATCTCAGTTAAAATCACGTTATAAAGTTGCCACGTTCTCTTTAAAGGAAATGTGGCACCTTGACCGAATCCTGGAATTTAGTTTAATTAAGCGTACTTTAAGCCGAAAATAATGAAACCCCTCATGATTTCTCTGAAAAATGTATACAATAAGCTTAATATTCGGATTTTTAAAATGCTCCTCTAAGGAAAACAAAAAATATCTGCCTGTGTATGATGTCATGATCCAGCAACCACTACCATACTCGAAACGCTTCAAGTGCTTCGATTGGCCTATGCTCACCGTGACTTCAGCATATGTCGTCACACCAACAGCCATGACAACTGTGGCATGCTGCTAAGGGTACATGAGGGGTAGGTGAGACCGGGGCAAAACGGACTTTGGGGCAATGGGGATTTTAGCTGTTTCAGTATGTTGCTGGTGTTTCCACCTAGATTTTTGAGGATCAACTACCGCTTTAGACAAAGGACGTCAGAAAATAGCGTCTATATCGTCAGTTAGCGGCATCATTTCGAGGCGAGCTGGCTGTAGAGGATTTTCCTGTAAGTATTACGATATTTACAAGTTTTAAATCGTCGTTTTTTCGAGTGACAAACTGATGTCAGTTCTGATGGTGATATGTATGAATAAGTGGCAGTGTAGCCTTATGGTAAGGGTAATTTCAAATCTCAAAGCCAATTATTTTTTCCGAGACGTAAAAACTTGAATCGGAGTATCTGTGGGGCAAAACGGACGGGGCAAAATGGACCAATGGTGTAAAATGGTCTGATGGTCCGGTTTACCCCAATCACTCAGAATAATTTGTTATGTAGTTTATGTTTGTAGTAAGGTCACATAAACAGCGAGAAAACAAGGCAGGGGCGAGTCCAGGGTGGGCGGCAGTCTTGTGCCAAAATAAAAGCATATTAAAATGTTAACTGATTTAAAAGATGTTGACGCTTTAACGAAAACATGATGGTTTTCGCCATACTAACCAGGCTACCAGGGATGTGGATTTATATATATTTCGGGGTGCTCAAGCAAAGTAAAATGACAGCAGGTCATACTGTCCGTTTTGCCCTTCCTGAAAACCATTTTGCCCCAGGGTTGGGGCAAAACGGACAAAAAACATTAGCTGGTATATTTTACTGCCATTTTTTCCAAATCAATTTTTCAAGTTGATACTATTACATTAGAGACACAATTCATTATGCTACGTCTGGGTGTATAGCTTAAAATCTTCGGCCCGCTATTGGGCTTGCTATGTTAGAAAAACCACTACCATATTCAATAGGCTTCAAGGGCTTTGATTGGTTGATACTCACCGTGATGTCAGCATATGTGGTAGTAACAACACCTGCCAACTGTGGCCTGCTACTAAGGGTACATGTGAGGTACATTGCAGGCAACCCCCTCCAACAGCAAGCGCGGACCACTGGATGTGACGTCACACTTCGTAGCATATAACATGGGAAAATTAAATGATTAAATATCCAATTTCTTGCAAAAAGAGGCCCATATTCGAAAACAAAATGCTTATTCATTTAATTTAGGATAAATTTGATTACCGTGTATTCTCACAAATTCGTAAGCGGGAAGTGCCATTAGCAACAGTTTAACACACGGCTCAATGGTGAAGGAATTCCTCCACGCCCGTGTGACGTCACTCGGGCGTGGAGGAATCCTTCTTGAACGTACCTTTAAGTAAAGGTATCTTGCATTGCAGGTAGGTTTTAGCTTTTTTCTACGGAAATCTCGAGTTCCAAGATAAATGATATGTTGCATACTGGGTTTTCCGACTTGCTTTAGAACTTGGCTATCTCAGTTAAAATCACGTTATGAAGGTGCCATATTCCCTTTAACAGTACACTGTTGAAATAACTAGTGGGCGATTATTAGTCTTCTGTTGTCAGACAAATAACTCACATCATCCCGACAAAGACCTAGAAAAGATATATTGGTAAAGAATTGGAACACCACACTATCTGAATTTTCGACCCTGGGGAAACATTATATCAGATCTCATTCAGATTCTAAAAATTTGGAATCGTGGGAATTGGAATGCTTCTCTTGAATGAAGGCCGCATCATTTGAGCCGTTAATGTGTAGAAAACGGAAAACGGCACGTCTCTTGACCAGCAAGCAAAATCCACAAACGTTCAGCATCAAAACCCTTAGGTCAGCCATTTTAGCTAACTATATTCAATTGTAACTGAATAAACAGAGCACCGTCAATCGCCCCTAAATGCAAACGCACGTTTGTGTGTAATCGTGTGTGCCAATTGAGAACCTCGTCCCTGCTGCTACCTATAGGCGATCTGACTAACTACTGCTTAGCTTATACCCACAATTACGTTTAAACACATGCGTGGCCCCCACAAAGCTGAGAAAACACGGGACATGGTCACCTTAGATGCAGTAGCGGATTCAGGGGGCGGGGAAAAGGCATTTGCCCCCCCGAAACGAGAAAGCTCGGGGAAAAACTATGTTTTTGCCCCCAAAGCGGTTGACCCCCTTATTGCCCCGACTCCTTTTTACTTCATAAACAATATTTTGGCGTTATAAGTCTCAACTTCAAGCAGAACCAGTTAAGTTCAGTGTAAATGTTGGGTCTTGGATAAGAAAAGAGTATCTTAAGCCCATATTTTCACCCCGTGACGTTTTTATTTGCTCTGTGCCTCATATATCCCAAATTCTACCGTCTAGTCATATTATTGTAGCACAAACTTTCACTGCGTGACCTTTTTTGCTTTTTGAATTTGGTTTGCCCCTCCCAAACCGACCGGCTAGATCCGCCACTGCTTAGATGTGTCTATCAAAGTTTGATATGCATAAGTTTCGTTCAGAAATATTTGTAAAATACCTTGGTTCCGACTGCCTATAATGCCTATATTAGCCTATAATGAACCATTTAAAGGTTACAAAACTATTGCTTAAATTTCGCAGTGGATCATCTATGATTGGAAAATAGGCAAGTCCTACTTTGGGGGTGCACCATGCACCCTCATCATATATACTGGGAGGGGTGATTTATAGAAACTTCTCTAGCCCAGAGTCCTTTAGAAATGTAAAGACTTTTTCGAGTAGTACAGGATGGTCGTTTCCGAGCAGAGTTTTTAGGTCTACAGGGATGTTTTGGATTCGGCAGTAATCTAATATGGGTTGCCGATGGGTATTGTGCTGAGGACAATCGATGAGAATGTGATAGGGATTCTCCTTTGCGTCGCAGGTACCACAGGTACCCGCGTTCCAATAGGCATTTAATTTTGTGTGTCCATTTCTGAGTCTGGTTAGAATAACCTCGCGCCGGCGACTCTTTTGGTTGGAACTGGGCCAGTAGCCGATGTTAGGCTTGATATAAAATTGGTGGGCGCTGTGGTTTGTGGTCCAGTTATGTTGAATTTGCTTCCGGATGGTGTCCTGGAGGAGAGCTTTGCTATCGTCTCCAGACCACGTTAAGGGTGCGATCTCTCTAAGTTCTAGGGACTTTTTTGCCTGCTCATCGGCCTTCTCGTTTCCTTGAATTTTGCAGTGGCCCGGGATCCAAAGAAAAGAGACATCACGGGTATCATCGATACCTTTCTGAATATCTGAATATCTGCTATAACGTGGTTGCTGGGGTTGACTACGTTACTGATGGCCTGCAGGACAGATTTAGAGTCTGAACAGATGACGGCTGAGTTGATATTTTGGGTTCTGATTGTGGCTAATGCATTTAGGATGGCAACAGCCTCAGCTGTGAAGATGGAGCAGTTGTCCGGAAGTCTTTTCTGAAGGCAAATATTTTGCCCCCAGATGCCGAGGCCTACTTTTTCGCCTATTTTGGAGCCGTCTGTAAATATAAAGGTCTTGTCCGCGTTACAAGATCGGAACTCTAGGAATTTTTGGGAGACTTCTTCCTCTGAGAAGTCCGTTTTACGGGAAGTGAAAAGAAATTCCACTTTGGGCTCTTTTCGAGTCCAGAAGCGGGAGAGTGGGGGTTTGCCTATTGTCGCTGGCAGTGCAAGATTTAGGCTTTCCAGGGTTTTCGCTACTCTGTGCTTAAATGGGGGCCACTTCTGTAGAGTGGCTTTATTTGCTCGTCTGGGATGGGCAAAACATTGTTTTGCCGGGTGATTTTCGGTGGATTGAACCTTGATGTAGTAAGAAATAAGCTGGGCGTCGCGTCTTGTCTGTAGTGGGCACAGCCCGCTATCAGTTAGCAGGCTGGTAATGGGGGATTCTCCGAGCGCGCCTGTGGCTGCCCGGATACTGGCGTTCTGGACTCGCTCTAGCTTTAATTTATTGGTCTTGTTCGTCGAGTCAAAAACGAACGAATTATATTCGAGAATGGGCCGAATCAGAGACTTGTAGAGCATAAGCAGGGTCTTTCGATCCCCGCCATACTCTGTGCCGCCGAGCATGCGGAGAATGTTGACTCGCTTTTGACAGCTAGAGACGACTTTGGTGATGTGCTCATTGAAACTCAATCGGGAATCTAGGGTGACGCCCAAGAATTTGAAGCTATTGGTGCATTCAATAGGTTTACCCGAGATTTGGAGCCGTGGAGGGTCGTGTCTGGAATGCGCTCTGGCAAAGACAACGACTGATGATTTTTCCGCCGAGAGAGATAGACCCATTAAACTACACCAATTATTGATGTCGTTTAGGCTATCCTGCAACTGCGTAGTTGCGTGTTGGAATTCTGGTTCATTGTACCGCCTGGTATTGATTGCAGTGGTTTTCCAAATGGCGACATCGTCCGCAAAGAGGGAGTAATTTATTCCAGGCGGTAGCTTTTTGGCGAAGAGATCATTGATCATTACTAAAAAGAGGGTGGGGGACAGAACGCTACCCTGGGGTGTGCCTTGGTCCTGGGTTGCCAGGTAGGAGAATGTGGTGCCACAACGGACTTTAAATTTTCGGTCCTTGAGGAAGTTTTCAATGAATTTTGCAAGGTGGCCACGAATTCCTAGCTTGCTTAATTTAAATAAAAGGGCGTCTTTTTGTACGCGATCGAACGCCGATTTAATGTCTAAGAATGCAGCTATTGTTACTTGCTTTTTGTAAAAGCCATTTTGGATGTCACTGACTAGCTTCACCAAATTGTCAGTGGTGGCTCGCCCGCGCCGAAAGCCTGATTGCATAGCATCAAGCTTCTTTTCGAGGATCTCGTGAAGTCTAACGTTTACCATGCGCTCGACAAGCTTGCTAGCACAGCTAGTAAGCGAAATTGGGCGATAACCTTTTGGGTCTGTTTTTTCTTTGCCAGGTTTTGGAAGGGGAATGATAATACTCTCTCGCCACGATGTGGGGAAAGAGTCGCTAAGAAACATATTGTTAATGGCCGAAAGTAGGTACTTTAGTGCTGTTTGGCTGAGGTGCCTGAAGAAAGAGTAGTGAATTTTGTCAGGGCCCACTGCAGTGTTTCCACACTTGCTAATGGCGTAATTTAGCTCGGTCATTGTAAATGGTACATTATAATACTCTTGATTACCATAATTGATGAATGTGTGCTTTTTGCACCATTCTGCCTGGTCTTTGGAGCGCTGGCTGTATGAGTTATTAGCTGCGACACTGGCGTAATGATCAGCAAATTTATCCATGACTTCCTTAGGTTCGGTGATGGGTTGGCCAGCTATTTCTAGTTGAGGGAAAGGTCCACGGGGTGGTCGCCTCGCAGAGAAAGCTCTAATGGTTTTCCAAACTTGGGTGGTGGGAGTGAAGCGGTTGAATTTGGAGGCAAAAGAGTTGAAACTGTCCTTTTGAACCCGCTTGCACGTGTTTCGAAAGTGTTCTTTTGCTGCCCGAAGTGCGGATCGAGTAGGGCTGTGTGCCCTCCTCTCATATGCCTTGCGGGCCCTAATCATTTGAGCTTTGGCGTGTGCCGTCTCTGCGTTCCACCATGGGGCTCCGTTTTTCTTTCGGGGTCCTCTGGTTTTTGGTATTGCTACTTGTGCTGCTGAGCTTATGGCTCTTAGTATTAATTCAATGTCTGCCGAGTGTGGGTCACCTTCGGTGACCAGTGTGAGGTCGACCTCTGCCTCAAATTTTGTCCAGTCCGCTCGTTTTAGACTCCAGGAAGGGGAAAACAGATCAACGCGGTCGAGTGCTCCTTGGGGGACATTGATTTTGATTGGGAGGTGATCGCTCATGCCTGGGTTGTCTTGGACATCCCAGGTAAACAGTGACGCAATTCTAGGCGTGCAGCACGAAATATCAATGGCTGAATCTGAATATCCGCTTTGCGTTGCTTGGCGGGTTGGTGCGCCGTTATTTAGGATAACTAAATTTTGAGAACCTATTGCGTCATATATAATTTCACCTCTACGGTTTGGCGTGGCGCTGCCCCAGGATGGGTGGTGACCATTCAAATCTCCAAGTAATAATAAAGGCCCGTTAATTTGATTAAATAGTTGTGCGAGTTCCCGATCCGTTGGATCAGGGTCGCAAGGGGATATGTATATTGAAACAACCGTCAATTGGACGTGTTGTATTTTCAAACTAATAGCTACACAGTCCAGTGATGTTACCAAAGGCACGTGACTGTGTGGGATGCTATTTTCTATTAGGATGGCTGTGCCTCCCTTACGGACAGCAGCGTTTACGTTATGGCGATACCAAGAGTAACCCGAGATTTTGTATTTATCGTTATCTTTATCAGTAAAGTGGGTCTCTTGTAATGCTGCTAGTGCCGGTTTTTTCTCAGCAAATATTGATGAAAAAAGCGGGAATTTCCCGATAAGGCCATTTGTATTCCATTGCAGAATTGAACCCATGGTGGTTTTTAACGTGTGTGCTTAGGGGATCTACGCTTGCGAAGGTTATACGAGCACCTGCTGCTGCTGCTATCGCTAGCAGGAGAAACAGGGGTGGAGTGTCTGGAAAAGCTAATTTTCCTCGCTACGGGTGAGCTGCCGGGGCTGGAGGAGCCGGGGCTGGGGGTTTCCAGGAGGGGAGCTCTGGAAGTGTTTATAACAGTTTTTGCAGAGCTCGTCTCTGAAGCACTGCTGGTGTCAGAGACGGTCTCTGTCCCGGACAGCTCGTGGTCAGACTGACTTTTGTCGTCTGACGTTTCAAGATCACTTGAAAACTGAAACTGCATAAAATGACCTATGAGGTCGGTTTGGGATCCGCAAGTGCGGGTGGCCGGTGCTGTTTGGAAAGAAGCATCGCTTCTTTCCAAGGAGAGAGGAGCAGATTCAGTTTGTGTTGAAATATTTACTTTTTGGATTTTGGTTTGAGTGGCAGCCGTTTTACCCTGAGGGGTGGGCTGCCACTCGTTAGAAGGCCTTCTCGGAGCCTGCCTTTGGCGGCGCCTGGGAAGGGGAGCACCGGTGAATTTAGAGTGCTTGGGGGCAGGTAGCGAGGGGAAATCAGACTTGTCAGGCACTCGTGCAGAGTGGCTTTGCCACCCTGCTGCTGGTGTCCAGGTCTTCCTGGTGATTTTAGGTGCCTGAGGGGCGGGAGGATTTTCGGTCGGAAGACCTGGCGGAGAACTAGTGCGGGTCGGGAGATCCTCCCAGCCCGCAGCGGGCGTCCACCTACGCCAAAAAGTGATTGCGCCACGTGGTGGGGGGGAGGGGGACGGACGGCCTGATGGGCGCTAAGAAAAGGGGCTCCATTAGGGGGCGGATGTGGCGGCTTGTGTTTTTGGGTGGCTGAGGCTGTTTCGAAATGGGGTGTTCCTGGCCGGCTGTGCTAGGGGCTGCTGTGGTAGCCTTGCTACCACAGCTTTTTGGGACTGTGCGGCTCTTTTCTTTTGCAGCACTTGTTTGCGGGCCAGGTCAAACGGGAGCTTTTTTTCCTCAGCCAAAACGTTAACCTCTTTTTCTCTGAGCCAGGTCGGGCACTTGGGATTATCTGCCCCATGAGCGCCGCCACAGGCAGCGCACTTGAGGCTTTTAGAGGTGCAATCTTTAGTGCGGTGCTTAGCACTGCACTTGCCGCATCGTGGGGTGGGGTTCTTGCAATTTGTTTCTACGTGCCCGTACCTTTGACAAGTTTGGCAACGAATAGGGAGGGGGTAGTACGGCCTAACTGGGTAGACACAGTCGCCCAGTTTAATTTGGCCGCAGTCATCCCGACACTTTGTGTCGAAGGTGACAATGAATCTGTGGTCTCGTAGACGTGGGTCTTTTTGCATAGAATTTTTGTTGGGGTTCAATTTTTCGAGGGCTAGCACATTTTGACCTTTAAAATCAAACATGTGCTTAAGGTCCACATCAGAGAGATGGGACACTTCCGGGGCATTGATGATGCCCCGGTAGAAGTTAAGGGAGTGATGAATTGAAAAGATAACTGGTTTCGACCCAAAAGTTTTTGTGGCCAGCAGGGCTCGGGTAGATTCCTGATTTGAGGTTTTGATCAGGATATCTTTTTGATGTTTGATAATCTCAAAACTACCTTTCACTTTTTGGCTGATGGCCTTATCCAAATTAAAGGTAGACTCTTTGGCCAAGTTTTGGTGGGTAGAAAGGTAGGTGCCAACCAGCCAAGCTCCGCTTGGCAGGTTGGCTTTGTTCAAACGGGGGCTGGAGGGACGTAAGAGAGAGTTGGAAGCCATGGTTGTATGAATTGTAAGTTTAAATGAGATACTTGGTATTAGCTTTGCTAACACCTTTTGGGTAGAAATGGCTAGAGAAGTTGAATTTAAGAAAGGGGTCCTACTGTTACTATCAAAGCTAATGGGGGTATTAACCTAGCTAGGGTTGGGTGTTGGAGTATTATCCTAACTGGGGAGTGCTTAGTAAAAGCACCTAGCCTTAGAAATGTGTGTGCAAAAGGCTGACTCAGCCACTAAGAGGGGGTTTAAGTCGGAGGGGAGGCAGGTGCCTCTTCGGGACCTAACAGGGGCCTAGGTGGCTGACTCAGCCTCTAAAAGGAGCCTGACTGGGGCCTATGCTTGTGAATCCCTAGGGGCAGGTACCGTGGTACCCTTGCACAGACGCAGCCCGGGTGGAGGGTTTGAGAGGGGACCCGCTTCTATTAAGCGGGGGTGAAAGTGAGATGGCCTTGCGTTATAGGGATTTTAGCAATGGAGGACCGATAGGTCCAGCCAAAGCCACACGCCCAAGGACTGACGAGGTCCAACAAGCGTGCTCACCCCGGGACAAACGTCCCACCACTCGGGTTTCCGGCCGAAGAGTAAAAGAGATAGTAGAGAAAGAGTAGGGTTATGGGACTGAGAAGAAGAGGTACCAGGTGGCCGGAATCCAAGAAACCAAGACCACCTGGACCGATAGAGTAATTACCGAAAAGACCAGGTGACGTCCAACAGCACCACACCAACCAGCTGTAAAAACAGCGGCTGGTGAGGCCGGCTGGAGTCAAAGTACCGCACCGACCAGCTGTAAAAACTGCGGTCGGTGGGACAGACTGGTCGCAGCAAAGACTCGAGCCGGGAGCAGGTCTTGAAAAAGTCTTCTACTCCTTCTTCTTGTCTTCGCAGCAGGAAACTCAGCAAGCAGCAACGACAGCAAGCAGCAACGACACCAGACCTGCCGGCAAACGCTCAAGCAGGGTGTCAGTCAGGCAAGCCCCTGATGTATCCCGCACCGCACTACTTGCTTACTTATGGCTTTTTATTAGGCGTTCTGTGCATAGCACCTTTGCCCGCCTCTAAAGGAGTGTGTGGGAGAATTTTAGAATTTAGTGTGAGGGCAAGCTACGTTAGTCTGTTAAAGCAATGGGAGTTATTTCAAGTAATGGGTTGCAAGATGTTTTAGCTTGCAAATGGACGGTCGTGGCAATGGCATAGCCATGCCAAGGGAGGTCTTTTAATAAGTTTAGACCCGCAGAGTGCGAAGGTTATTTCTGTGGTTGAAGACCTTATAAATTTAGAGTTTGAAATTTAGAATTTGAAATTTAGAATTTGGAATTTAGAATTTGGAATTTAGAATTTTGTGTGTCAGCTATTGGTGTCCGCTTGTATACGTTACTCGAAAACCTCCGTTAACTCAATAATTTCGTATTTTAGAAAGTGCGCTAAACACCTGGCCAGGGTGCCGCGAATTTACCCTGCAACCCGGAGGTGAAGTTGCAGCTCCCCTCTCCGGCTGGGCAGCCGCCGCGCAGAGAAAGAAGTGTGAGAGGATAGTTAGATTGTTAGTAAGAGTATAGGTGTGGTTAGTATAGACCCGCAGTGAAAGGTATCACTGCGGTGAAGAAATCTAACCTATCTAACCTAACCTGATTTCAAAGTTAGCCTAACATAACCTATCCTTAGCCTACAATGAACCATTTAAAGGTTACAAAACTATTTCTTAAATTTCGCAGTGGATCATCTATGATTGGAAAATAGGCAAGTCCTACTTTGGGGGTGCACCATGCACCCTCCATCATATATACTGGGAGGGGTGATTTATAGAAACTTCTCTAGCCCAGAGTCCTTTAGGAATGTAAAGACTTTTTCGAGTAGCTCAGGATGGTCGTTCCCGAGCAGAGTTTTTAGGTCTACAGGGATGTTTTGGATTCGGCAGTAATCTAGCATGGGTTGCCGATGGGTATTGTGCTGGGGACAATCGATGAGAATGTGATAGGGATTCTCCATTGCGTCGCAGGTACCACAGGTACCCTCGTTCCAATAGGCATTTAATTTTGTGTGTCCATTTCTGAGTCTGGTTAGAATAACCTCGCGCCGGCGACTCTTTTGGTTGGAACTGGGCCAGTAGCCGATGTTAGGCTTGATATAGAATAGGTGGGCGCTGTGGTTTGTAGTCCAGTCATTTTGAATTTGCTTCCGGATGGTGTCCTGGAGGAGAGCTTTGCTATCGTCTCCAGACCACGTTAAGGGTGCGATCTCTCTAAGTTCTAGGGACTTTTTTGCCTGCTCATCGGCCTTTTCATTTCCTTGAATTTTGCAGTGGCCCGGGATCCAAAGAAAAGAGACATCAGGGGTATCATCGATACCTTTCTGAATATCTGCTATAACGTGGTTGCTGGGGTTGACTACGTTACTGATGGCCTGCAGGACAGATTTAGAGTCTGAACAGATGACGGCTGAGTTGATATTTTGGGTTCTGATTATGGCTAATGCATTTAGGATGGCAACAGCCTCGGCTGTGAAGATAGAGCAGTTGTCCGGAAGTCTTTTCTGAAGGCAAATATTTTGCCCCCAGATGCCGAGGCCTACTTTTTCGCCTATTTTGGAGCCGTCTGTAAATATGAAGGTCTTGTCCGCGTTACAAGTACGGAACTCTAGGAATTTCTGGGAGACTTCTTCCTCTGAGAAGTCCGTTTTACGGGAAGTGAAAAGAAATTCCACTTTGGGCTCTTTCCGAGTCCAGAAGCGGGAGAGTGGGGGTTTGCCTATTGTTGCTGGCAGTGCAAGATTGAGGCTTTCCAGGGTTTTCGCTACTCTGTGCTTAAATGGGGGCCACTTCTGTAGAGTGGCTTTATTTGCTCGTCTGGGATGGGCAAAACATTGTTTTGTCGGGTGGTTTTCGGTGGATTGGACCTTAATGTAGTAAGAAATAAGCTGGGCGTCACGTCTTGTCTGCAATGGGCACAGCCCGCTATCAGTTAGCAGGCTGGTGATGGGGGATTCTCTGAGCGCGCCTGTGGCTGCCCGGATACTGGCATTTTGGACTCGCTCTAGCTTTAATTTATTGGTCTTGTTCGTCGAGTCAAAAACGAACGAATTATATTCGAGAATGGACCGAATCAGGGACTTGTAGAGCATAAGCAGGGTCTTTCGATCCCCGCCATACTCTGTGCCGCCGAGCATGCGGAGAATGTTGACTCGCTTTTGACAGCTAGAGACGACTTTGGTGATGTGCTCATTGAAACTCAATCGGGAATCTAGGGTGACGCCCAAGAATTTGAAGCTATTGGTGCATTCAATAGGTTTACCCGAGATTTGGAGCCGTGGAGGGTCGTGTCTGGAATGCGCTCTGGCAAAGACAACGACTGATGATTTTTCCGCCGAGAGTGATAGACCCATTAACCCGCACCGCACCCGCACCGCACTCGCAACCCGCCGATGCCGCCGCACCCCACCGCGCCGCACAGAACCGCTCTCATGCGCCCAGTAGAGCCGCAGGGGCCAGCCCGCGCAGCCGCCAGGGCACACCGGTCGAAAGGCGCCCTCAGTCCGTCCGCAAACACGGGCCACGACACAGCCCGCCGCCGCAGCGCCATCCCGTCCATACCGCGCTTCTTTGTTCGGCGGCGCGCTCCGCTCCCCGGGACCGAGCACAACGGTTTCACCGCCCCGTGGTGGTAGGAGCAGCGCCGCCCCTTGAGATGTTGGAAGTCAGCTCCCGCACCGGCGAAGCCGCCCGCCGCCAACGCCCAGTCGCGCCCCCGCTCACCTGGCGAACCAGAAGCGAGGATGTCGCCCACCGGCGAGGCGACCACGGAGGGGCCGGCGGCGCGCTCTACTCCCAGGTTATATGTCAATAGTCAATCAGGTTATATGTCAATATTAACCCACAAACTCAAGGTCAAGGTCAAAGGTCTCATGTCAAAGTCATTCACCGCAGTATTCCGGTCAGGCATTACTCAGTGGCATTACTTAGTATGACATGTTATGCTATGACTATGGCTAGGGCTACTTAGGGCCAAGGTCAACCACCCCCTTCCCTAACCATGAAGACGAAATTGATCACATTCAACGGTGATATGTTTGTTCATACAACAGCACAATGGTATCAGATTCCTACTGAATAAATACGAAACCTTGGCTTGGTCAATTACCGAACTGTATTTTTTACGGAATCGGCGTTGCGTCGATCGCACAGAACTATTTTTTCAACGGACCAGCCTCACGTTTTATGTCACCCTGTGTGTACTTACTTACTTGGTAAATATCAGTGTTCGCTTTTTCAATGAAATTCCCAAGTCCAAATGCTGTATCAGCTGTAAGCAGGTTTACCCGCGTTTCTACACTTATTCGCACCTTCATGTTTACAGCATCCAGTTCGAAACTCAAGTGACGATAAAAGAGCATGCAACAAGTGCGTGTGCGTGCCGTGAGACTCTATTCCCTGATGTTATTTGAAGTGAAATTTTCAAACGAGGAAGGGTTAATTTATGTATCTCGGTTCTCACCCCGTCGAGCGGTCTGAAAATGGCCTCTGCAAATACTAGCTGCGATTCTACGAATGATTACTGGGTATGCTAGTGTACTGAGACATCAATTGGAAGCTTGGTTTTCCCAGGCTGTAACCATTGCACTTTTTCACAATTATTGAGCGAAGACGTCAACGACAGTAGGTTAAAAAGTCCGATCGACAGACAATGTCAACAAAAAGTGCTCATTTAACTCATTGTAACCAATGCACTGAACTTTTGCCGTGCCCCGGCCCACCTCCCTTCAATCTTCCAGGCATATTTTACCGACGGCCGCCGCCCCCGACCGACAGCGCGCGCGACATGCCCTTGTATAATATGTCGCCATCATCACTGCCGCAGCGTGACGCAGCTGAAACTTGCAGGGCAGGTAGGCGAAACATCTTGCCATAGTTAAAAAGTGGTCTCAGGGTGGAGCAGGCGACGCAATTTTTTGTATGCTTATCGATGATTGACATAATCTCAAAATGTATGTGAAATGTATATGGTACATAGTTTGCTCTTCAAATTTAATTGCAGCGAGCACTGCAGAAAACTGTTAGCAAAATCGCATTTTCCATGCCTTAAGCTTTCTAATGAGCCCTGGTTTGTCTCATCTTGTATGTTCTCTTAGCCTACAAAAAAACATCGAAAATGAGCATTGCTCTTGGCCTTTGTCGTGTTATGTGGCGAGAGATTCAAAGACAGCAGTTTGATGCCTTGTCGCATCGACTTCAAAGGCCTTATTTTTTTGTTTGCCATTTTCTGACACTCTGATCGTTTTGCTACTAGTTGCAAACATCAAAATCAGTTTTAAAATAGTCCGAAATTCGAATAATGTCCCCATTTTGGCCTCCCTTAGAACACTGTGCCCTGGTCCGGATGGCGCCCCCCGGAAGGTGCCCCCCTCCCCTCGATCGGCAATCCTGGATTCGCGTATGCCCAAACGCATAACAATACATTCCATACACTGACCCCACCACTCAGAACAGGTCTATGAGTGACCAAAATGTGGAAGGATTGCTACTTTATTTGAACGGCTTCTTAGCTCCCTAAAATGACAAACATTACACACAATAAATTAGTAAATTATAGGCTACACCTCAGTCCCTACACTGCTCAACGGTGGGGGTGGTGAGGCCCCGGGCAGCCACCCCGATGCATTGCAATTCAATGCCGCCCAGAGCGCAGACGTTGAGTACCGGTGCACGTGCTGAGCGGGAGTCGTCGGCCGCGCCAGACGCCGCACAGGCGACCGCCGAGGACCCAGCCGCCCCGCCGTCATCTGCAGATAGCTCTAATTGAATTAAAGTATAACCAGCGCTTACAACTTATCAGCTAACGGTCATACTCCCTGTGTTAAGGCTATAGCTAGCTTTGCTGTCTTTAGCTCAAGAAAAACGCGAGTTAAATTGTGCAAGTGAAATTAAACCATTCTAGACAAGATGCTATTGTTGGAAAACATGTGGTACAAAACACATATAAAAAGGTATTGAAGACGAACAAGCACGAAAGCAACATAATGTCGTCTCCAACTACATTCTTTAACACCCGCACTGGAGAGGGGTCTGGCACTAACGCGCATTGGAGGGGGGCCTAGTAAGCCCCCACCCTTAGATCTCAGTAACTAGGGGGCGTAGAAAAACGCTGGTTAGGGGGTGGATGAGGGCTATGGTGATCTATATCCTGAATTTCAGTAACCTAGATCCATATCTTCAAGGTCCAACAAGGTCATAAAGGTCAAATCTTGGTCATGCCGGGGACCGATTGTAAAATGTCGTGATTATGCGAGAAAAATACAGTAATAAGCTAAAAGCGGACCAGGTTCATAGGGCAAAGGTCGCAAAGAACCTTCCCTACAATTTTGGGGTCAAGGATATTCAAGGTCATTTACCTATGAGGTCACAATATGGTATACTACTTATAATGTAAACTAGGGCGTTTCAGATTGGGGTAACTTTTCCAAACCCACTCATTGTGCCCCTAATCCCGTTCTCTGGTTCGTTTGAAGTCGATTGGTACCATTTTTATTGAGATCGGACAAAATTAAGACTTATCGCAATGAGCTTAAAAAAGTACCTATGTTTTTTTAACTTTTGCCGCCATTTTGAGAAATATAACCAATGGAGGTAAATAGGCAAAATATGTATTCATTTTTAACGTCTGGGCGTCGAAGGTTGAAATATGGACATAATTTGCTTGTTAAATCAATAATTTGAAAAATATTGGCAGTTTAAGCTTCCATGATCAGCCGTCAAATAGCCAATTCGGAGCCATTACATAGCTTACTATCAAAACCTATGTCAAAACGCTGAAACGGGACCATGTGCAACCATTTTGCTGACTGGATCACTGGAGATAGCTGGTGGGCTTAATTTGTCTTGAAATAAGCATTTCCAACGGATAAAACACTACAGATGGTCTGAACTAGATGGTATTTAAAGTGCCCTGGTCTGAACATAATTCGATATTCGGAATTTGAACGTGTCGGGAAGACTCGTTGCATGGCTTTATCAGTAGCGAATTATGAGGACTTCATATAGTTATGACATACACAAAATGCATTCAATTTCTTAAAACATGAGGCAAAGCATGAAACAGGGTAAAAAACACCATCAGCAACGTAGGAATGAACCTATCAAGATCATGAGCTCTTTTGCAACTTCGAGATGACAACAGTGCTACACACGTTTCGGATTCTTGCCAGTTGCGTCCTGCACCCATGGTTTCGCTCCTGCATGTCACACACAAATACATATAGCTGCTTACAAACGCGTACACATAATTATACAATGATGATACAACAAACGCCTGAAAAATATTCAAAACATCACAGTGTAACCAGTGCACCGTCAGTAACACGAGAATGAGCCTATCAGAGACTTAAAGGGAATGTGGCACCTTGGTCGAATCCTGGAATTTAGTGTAATTAGGCGTACTTTTAGTAAAAAATAATGAAACCACTCATGATTTCTCTGAAAAATGTACAATAAGCTCAATATTTGTTTTTTTAATACTCCTCTAGAAAAAGAAATAAATATCAGACTGTGGATGATGTCACGATCTGGCAACCATTACCATACTTGAAACGCTTCACGGGCTTCGATTGGCCGATGCTCGTCGTGACGTCAGCATATGTCGTCCCACTAGTAGCTCACAACAATGGCTGCCGGCGACGGGGGGCTGAGGGGGGCTGGTGTCAGGTAGGTTTTAGCTTTTTTCTACGGAAATATCGAGTTCCAAGACAAATGAAATATGGGGTACCGGGTTTTCCGACCTGCTTTACAACTTGGCTATCTCAGTTAAAATCACGTAGTGAAGGTGCCACATTCCCTTTAAGCTTAGGGCTATGTGCACCATTGTGGCTGCCTACGGTGTCGCTCCACGGCTTGCAAAAGCCACCCAAACTGTTCTTCGTCCTTGACTGCCCGCGAAGTCCTTAAGCATGCCGATTCCCCGTTCTGCTACGTCATTGGTGACCTTAGCCTCCTTGACAAATGTGTGAAACTTGACAAACTCCTCGTCATTGTGCCACTCGTCTGGGGTTTTCGTCATCCATACTATTGGTGTGATGTATGATACGCTTATATGATGGAGGGATAAAGAATGTGGGGTCAAATCATGATATGTGAGGATTTTAGGAAACTAGACCGTGAAAGTGCGGGACACGCTTACATGATGGCGATTTAAAGAATGACAGGTCAAATCATGATATGTGAGGATTTCATGAAACTAGATGGGCAATTGTCAGTTTCAGTTTTCATGAACTGACCCGAGTGTTTGAGACTCCGAGTCTGTCAGCCATCTCTACCACGGTCGGGCTTTTGAGAACGTCTCTGGGCATGAAAATCGGAACAAATTTGGATTGGATAGCATCGTTGAACACCACAGCTTCGTCATCTCTGTCTTGACCTTCATCGTCTGAGCTGATGCTTCCATTACCAGCCTATTTAGCTTTGTCTTGGGAAGAAGAGCACCTCACGGTTTCTGATAGAGCGGAGTCAGTTCGTGCCTTTCTCGTCGCCTGCAGTTTAGCTTTTGTTTTGAAGATTTTGCCCTGACCGCTCATGTGACCCTTACAATCACCTCTCTGATCCAGATAAAAACGCGTGTCGTTGTCTTTGTCTTCTTCTGTTAGGAGCCGATTCTTTTGTATCTCTTCCGTGGCATCTTCCGCTCCAATGTCCCATAGTTGGTCCATTTTGCGAGAAAACAACTCACGCTTGTTTCGTGGGTCTACGTCACGTTTCTCGCTCTTGTGTAGAGCCATCCACTCTGCATGCAATTGTTCTAGCTTTTCCTGACATCTGGTGAGGTGTAGCGTCTTTATGCGAGCCATCTCCCAAAAGGGAAGAACAGCATCAACAGTAGCTCTGAATGCTGCATTCTTGTCGTCTTTGCCACGCTGAATTGTAGCCTTAGAGTGGAAAAGGTGTTGGAGTACCTGTCTTCCTGTGGGTAATTTTGCGCCACAGATTGATGATCGCGGCTGGCCAACAAGATATTTGCTGGTTTCATTCCGCAGCCGCTTACTGGCTTGGCCTTTACGAGAGTGAGTTGGAGGTTTTTCCACTCCGTGTTGTTATGGTGGCCATTCCTTTTCAGGCTATGCTAGACGCTTGTTCAGATAATTAATAACATAATAAAGCACTCGGTGAAACTTTCAAGACCACCCAATATTCCTGAAAAAGAAAAACATTGGTTACACTAATTGCAGACTATAGGTTGGTGTTCACACGCACTCAGCATAAGCACTTTTCATGAAGTAAACGTCTCGAAAGCAATAAAAGCAACATTCAAAATTCTAAGCAACATTCTTATACCGTTGGCAATGCCTTTCAAGGGTCATAATATGTATTCTCTCTGCTTTTAACGCTACAGCTGCTCCTTCCAATTGTGTGATAACTTAGATATCGCATGTGGGCACCCCCTTCAAGTGTTCTTCAGCTGATTCCTATTATAAGGCGCACCAAGGTTAAAGTGCCTGCTGGTGCTGCTGGTGAAAAATATTAAACTGCCGATATTTTTCGAACCATTCGTTTAAGAATCAATTTATGATAATTTTTAGACTTCTCATGTGAAGACAATTAAAATGAATACCTATTTTGCCTATTTTCCTCCATTGTTAATATTTCCCAAAATGGCAGCAAAAGTTGAAAAATATTTTTTCAAGCCCGTTGCGATGGATTTTAATTGTGTACGATCTTGATAAAAACGATACCAATCGACTTCAAATGAACCAGAGAACGGGATTAGGGGCGCAATGGGTGGGTTTGGAAAAGTTACCCTAATCTGAAACGCCCTAATGTAAACTATGACTAGCACTATAACAACTTATTTGCGGGAAATGAGGATTGACCTTTACCAGTGACCTTGAAAGTGGGGTCAATTACCTTGAAAGTGCTAATATGACCTTGAACTGTGGCTTTTGACCTTAACCTTGGCCTTCATGTGAGGCGAACTTGACATATCATACCGGTTATGTAACGTTATGACGCCACAAGTGGTGATGAGTGGTGACTCACCACTCGGTCTTCAATACAAGCGAACTGGTCCGACCGCGCGATTCTGGCGATCTCAAAATGTTTTCGGTGGGTCTATTATATGATATGAATATATCGGATCAGTAGATCATTAACCAATTTTCACTAATGTCATTCGAAGTTTTGGAGATGGGGTCACTTGCTCTAGCCTGGTGCCCTGATGTGAGGTAACATTCACTTTAAATTTTGAGAAAAGTTACGCAATAGATCAATAATAAGATGTGCTGCGTACGGCTGCGCTTAGCTCTGCAGTTTTCTGGTGTCGTCGGATAAACCCACCCTTCCCACGACGATGGTTGATAAAATGGTAAAGTCCTCTACTACCCTGGGTAAAGGCAACTCAAATCGCACTGGGAATGGGATATATTTTTTGCTGATGGTTGGCTTCCTATGTTCAGGCAGAGCTTTCCTTCTAGTAAGATTTTCCTAATAACACATTTTGGAAATAACCTCAACAGCATTACCAACATTTTGCTATCATGAAATTAACCTCATTTCATGTTTCAATTTCGCCTTTTGTTTCATTGTCCGTCCCAATCTCCAGCTCCCCTTGCCTCTAATGTTTAATACGCTGATCCAATTCGTAACATTTGCCGAAAGCTTTCCCTATCAAGATCTCGTTGACACCTGTCATTTTTCAACTTCGAAGGCTGGCAAGGGTCAGTTTGGGCGTCCACGAATAATCACTAGCTACCAGGTAAATATTAATTATATCTATGTAGGTCCTACCTACAGCTCAAAACATCGATGCGCATTGTTAACGCACGAATGAACAGGAAAAACTACCGTAAAAGTCACTTCACTACAAAAAATATATGAAAGGAATAGTAGCTAATAGCATTAATTCCGCCATGAAATAATTATAAAACTTATAAGAACTGGCAACGATAGCCTACAGCTGCCCGTTATTTTTGTTCAGAAAAATCACAGTCACCAGCTGCAGCCTTTTGTGACTTAGCATTGTACGAAAGTATGTGTCTAGCATAATCTCTAGAATATTCCTAGTATATTCGGCTAAAAATGGTACGTTACTTTAGTTATATTATATTTGGGTACAAAACTTTGAGGTTTTGTGGTTGTTCGTCGTTCAGCTTTGGTCGTCAACTGCCTTGGGCCTGCGCAGTTTTCGTTCAATAAAACATCGATTGAAGACTATGATTCCTCCCGCGTCAAGAAGCGCCAAAAACGCCGGAACTCTCCCCCTTCGTCAGAAAATTTCAGATCGCTCTTCTCCTTTGGTGACTGGCGTCATATGTGAGCAGCCTCTAAGGCATTTAACCTAACACGTGCATTGACGGTGTCTGAGCCACCTTCGCTTTGACGGGGGAGGGCGCGTACCCCCTAAGATCTCGAGAACCACGCTAGATGCAGAAAAACGGTAAACGGCGTTTGATAGCCCTCCAATTATCTATAGAAACCAGTGGAACCAGTTTTTATCAGGTCACATTCAAGGCCACTGGAGGTCAAGGTATGCAAAAATAGGGATAACATGTAAATGAAGATTTTCTGTCATTCCATCTGAACTAGTAAAGATACAGCAAAACAATATATACCATTTGAATCCTCGCAGAAAGCTGAATCGAATGATATATATATATATATATATATATATATATATATATATATATATATATATATATATATATTATGACTTTTATAGGTCAAATCAGGTCACCTGTATGCTTTGACCTGACCTGAGGTCAGGTCGAGGTCAGATTAGGCCAAAATGCATATCATGAGAATGCTGCTAAAATAAATGTTCTACCAACACCCATTACTCAGTTCTTCAGTTTAAACCATTTTCCTATGTGCTTCCAATGGAGAGATCATGGCTCATAACTGACTTTAGGTCATTGATACCTATAAAAGATACCGGAATACATTTTGCATAACTCAGTGGGCCCATTATGTGACGTGAGTTTCAATCGGATAGGTTTACCCTGTTCTGACTTATGCTGTCTTAAAATTTTATAGGTAAGGTGACTTGACCTGCACTGGTGACCTTACCTGAGATGACCCAACCTTAACATGTTGTCTTAAGTTGTAAAAATGAACAATAAAAGGTATGCCAAATACTGTGGGGCTACGCGCCGTAGTTTTTATTATATCTGGAAAAACTCGAGGTGGGGGCGGGTACCGCCCCCACCCGGTCAATTCGTGTGTTAACTCATTCTTAGACATGCGGCTTACATCCCTATTGTCATTCACCCCTATGGTCAGATTTTGAAACCGTTACTGTCATTGCTTTGCCCAAGGCCTTGTATAGTTATATAGGGCTTCCCCAGTGGTTATGTGTCCTAAAATGGACATGGCGGATGGAAATTGGAAATATTGAGGTACATCGGTGGATTCAGCGGATTGCTGGTCCTTAGCCCAGCTTGCGGTCAGCAAGTCAGGGCAGGAGTGCCTCCCCGGCTGGTTCACCGGTAACCTCGGATATGACGGTTTCGGCATGAGAGCAATAGGCTGTGTTGCCTAATTATTGACTTGATAAGAATAAGCTCCGTTGGCTAATTTTCGACATGAGAAGAATAAGCTCTGTTGCCTTATGCTGGAAAGGAGAAGAATAAACTCTATTGGCCAATTTTGGACATGGTAAGAATAAGCTATATTGCTTAATTTTAGACATGAGAAGAATGTGCTATATTGGCTAGAGCTGCCGTAACCGTGCTATATCGAAAGATATCGTGAATAATTACCCTGGTGTAAACATTTCACCATCCGTAAAAAATGTTATACAAATTTACGAACTATAAAAGAAATGCTGCCACTGAAAATTTTCATAGTCATGCGAACTCCGGGCTTTAAGATTGGTATCAGAACTTGCTAGGCACCCAACTAAATGTTATACCGCCCGTTTGCTTTTGGACTCCTCGTATATTTATCGTATTTGTATTCAAAAACACCACTTACATCTTGCCGCTTCCACGCGTGGATATTCGCCATAATGACATATTCCGGTGATATTAGTTTTTACCACACCTTCAGCCAAATAAGCACATTCGGAACTTACAGACATACGAAGATGATTGTTGTTTGATTCGGCATGGCTGAAATATACCAGATGTTTGTTCAAAGTGGCGCTGACTGTGAAAAAGCAATGCCTCCAATAGCGTAGCCAAGGAGCGCTGACTAGGATCCGCCCCCCTACTGGCGCGACCGTAAGAACTGCTGATGATTCTCTAATCAGGGGCCCCCGAGACTCAGTCTCAGGGGCTCCCCGAGGGTCGTCTCAGGAGCTACCAAGAGTCAGTCTCAGAGGTCACCGATAGTCAGTCTCAGGGGCCCCAAGAGTCAGCCTCAGGGGCCCGAGTCAGTCTCAGGGTCCCCGGAGTTAGTCTCGGGGGCCACCGAGAGTCAGTGTCAGGACCCCGAGAGTTTATTGGGATCCGCCCCCCCCCATTGGCGCGACCGTAAGAACTGCTGATGATTCTCTAATCAGGGGCCCCTGAGAGTCATTCTCAGGGGCCCCGAGATTCATTCTCTGGCTCCTCCCGAGAGTCAGTCTCAGGGGTCCCTGAGAGCCAGTTTAGGAGGCCTCCGAGAGGCCCAAATGGTCCTTGAGAGCTAACCTTGGGGGCCTCGAAACTTGGTACCAGGAAGTACCCCCGAGTGCTGGTGTGAGCCTCCTCTCCCCCGCCAGTCAATAGCAGTTCCCCCTAGAGTAATGCTCTACAATATAATACTCTATAATCCCAGGACTTTAGGGAGCCCTTGGAGGCAGTCTCAGGGTACCCTCAAATGCTTGTTTCGGAGACCATAAGTACTGTTTGTGGGAGAAGTGCTGCTTTCGGGGTCCCCAAATGCTAGTTTCAGCCCGTCTCAAGTGCTAGGGAGGAGAAGTGAGTGCTTGCATCAGTAGGACGACGGTGCGTGGAATAGGTATTATATAGCGTCTATGTCCCTTCTATTAACTTCCAGTTTTTCTTCGTTTCTTTGCAAATGCATAATGTAATCCAAAGACATCCCATGAGATGTAAAGGAGAAATAACATTTTTCGACATCAGATGCCTCGGATAAAACATAGGATTTAGGCTCACTGAGCATGAAAAAACGCCCCGGTAGTTCAGATGGTAGAACA
This sequence comes from Lepas anatifera, assembly GCA_034440635.1. NCBI lineage: Eukaryota > Metazoa > Arthropoda > Thecostraca > Lepadidae > Lepas > Lepas anatifera. The sequence continues at coordinate 140,652 of JAOTON010000297.1, read as the reverse complement.
TTCGGCTCAGGCCCGCCGCTCATAGAACCATACAGTTTGCTGAAAGCTGGGGATCGATTTCCCTACGGCACTCTGGCGCTCGATATTTACCCGACCTAGGTCGGCTGGCAACTGAATGGGGAGAGGTTGACATGATCGGGCCGGCCGTTCCCATGACCGTCGAAAGCGGGGGAAGGGGCACTTCCCTCAATAAAAAACAGGGCAGATGTCCCCTCAAAACTGTGGGGACTGAATGTAGATTTTCTGCATTTTGCCCTATTGCTGGCCTGGACCTAGGTAAATTTGTTAGAAAGGTGCATCGTCCTTAAGGTTTTCAAAGACAGTTTGAGAGGCCAATATACATAAATTTGGCCTCTCAACCCCTCCTGGTTACCGCCAGTCCAGATTCCACCAATCCTCCCCCAGTACAAATTCCGGGGCGACGCCTCTGACTGCTATTGTACTTTGTGGTACGTCAAGAATTGTCTTCGACATTGACCTGTCATTGTTGGAATCACTCGTTTCTATGGTGGGCTCGAAGTCTTTGTGACGGGTCCATTGACAACTTAAAGGGAATGTGGCACCTTGGTCGAATCCTAGAATTTAGTGAAATTAGGCGTACTTTTAGCCAGAAATAATGAAAACACTCATGATTTCTCTGAAAAATGTTAAATAGGCATAAGTTAGGTTAGTATAGGTTAAGTTAGGTTAGGTTAGTATAAGTTAGGTTAGGTTAGTATAGCAAGATATTGTAGCAGATATTTGGTTAGTTTAGGTTATTGTAGGTTAGGTTAGGTTAGGTTAGTATAGGTTAGGTTAGGTAAGTGTAGGTTAGGTTAGGTTAGTATATGATAGGTTAGGCTAGGTTAGGTCAGTATAGGATAGGTTATGTAAGGTTAGTATAGGTTAGGTTAGTTTAGTATAGGTTAGGTTAAAATAGGCTAGGTTAGGTTAGGATAGTATAGGTTAGTATAGGTTAGGTAAGCATAGGTTAGGTTAGGATAGGTTAGTAGAGGTTAGGTTAGGTTAGTATAGTTTATGTTAGGTTAGGTTAGTATAGATTACGTTAGTTTAGGTTATTATAGGTTAGGTTAGGTTAGGTTGGAATAGGTAAGGTTCGGTTAGGATAGGTTAGGTTAGGATAGGTTAGGATAGGTTAGGTTAGTTTTCTGTTGACGGCTTGAATCGCCACACAGACAATAGAGCTCTTTAGCAAAATACGTGCTTTATTAACTTTTTGGAATACTATACGTTTCAGAAACAGAGTTCCTTCGTCAGTAGCTCACATCAAAAACACTGTAAATACACACAAAAGCTAAAGTTCGAAACAGATCACTGAAAAACACTTTGAATCGACTTGGAATATTTAAGAAAATCATCTGAATTACTCATGATCTAAAGCTAAGCGTGCCGCTGCTTTTCCCCACCGGAAAAGACCTGGTTTAGAGTTATGTGCCGAATGATCGCTTAAAATATATGCTGCATCTAATGCTTTTCCAATGGGTTTTGTCATGCCACTTTTAAGTATTTTAGCGTTCTCCCAGTTTGGTAAATAGTTACACTTATCAATATGTCTCTCTACGCTGCTATTTTCGCTATGATTTTTTTCATCTCGTTTGTGCTCGCTGAGTCTTGTCGAAAGGCCTCGTCCAGTTTCTCCGATATAACATTTTTGGCATGGTCCGGGAGAATTTGTAAATGACACTGTTTGTTTTAATAACTTGATTTTTCTTCTTTAACAGGTCGCCTATTTTCTTTCCCGAAAGGATGCATATTTCGACTCTTTTTCCTTTAAATGCAGATGAGATGCCTTCGGCATGTGTTGAGTTCAGTATCGTTATGCTTCTCTTTTTTGTTTCTTCGGTGTCGTTTCTTTCGTTGTTTCGGTTTTCATTCTTGTCCTGGTTTCTTTTTCTTCTGCTTTCTTTATTTTCTTTGCCTTCTCTCGCAGTTGAATCAGTAAGCCTTTTAGGTATTGTAAGTTTAAAAATACTTCAAAAACGTGGTCCATTTCTTCCTTCAAAAACTCTTCACTACAACTTCTAAGGGCTCGTAGAAAAAACCCTAAAACCACTCCACTTTTCAGTTTTGTGTTATGTGCTGAAAAATAGTGAATGTAATCTTCCTTGCAGGCTGGTTTCCTGTAGAATTTGAATTTTACGTGGTCCGGTCGTCGCATGATAAGTAAATCTAAAAATGGGAGTGTGTTGTCGTTTTCTTTTTCTATGGTGAATTGTATGTTTGGGTCCACTTCGTTTAGAGCGTTCAGATTTTCTTCTAGATTTGTTTCCTTCGGCACCACTACTAAAACATCACCTTGTTACCTTTTCCATGTACATCCAGGTCCTAGAATTTCTTTGAAACGGCTCTCCTCCAGTTTTTCCATGTAGAGACATGCCGCGACTGGGGTTAGGGGTGATCCCATAGCTAATCCACTTTTTTGTCTAAATTCTTCTCCGTCAAAGGCAAATGTATTGAAGTGCATGCATAATGAAACAAGTGATATATATTGTTGTTTTGGAAGCGGCAGTGTACGTTCATCCAAAAGGTTTACTGTTTCTTCGATCATTTCTAAGGCTCCTGTGATAGGCACGTTCGTGAAAAGAGGATTTGAAATCGAGGCTGGCTCTTTTCTTGTTTTTCACATCGATGTTTTTAAGGCTGTTCATGATCTCAGAAGAGTTTTTAACATGACTACCACTGATGATGCCCAGGGATCTCGAAAGGGGCTTTGCAAGAATTTTGGCTAGCTTGTGCAGTGCACTTCCTATGCCTGATATTATTGGCCTCATGGGAATCCCTTCCTTGTGTACTTTTGGCAGACCTCTCAGTTTTGGTGCCCGAGGTGCTTCTTCCAGAAGATGCATCAGTCTCTTGCCCTTTTCACTTTTCTTCAATATTGCTCTTGCATTTTTGTTAAACTGTTTACTTTTCATTTTTACACAGCCACTGTTTTCTTTTTGATATGTATCTGCATCATACAATAAGTTTTGCAGTTTTCTTTTGTATTCAGCACTGTCCAAAACGACTATGCCACCACCCTTATCGGCCCGAGTTATTATGATATTCTCATTTTTTGCAAGACCTTGCAAGGCTTTAAGATATCGTCTCGGGAGACTATTCGGTTCCTTACCTGCTAAAATCTTGCAGCAAGTTAAGAGACCTTGGATGAACCCTACGTCCACATCGTTGTCTTCATATTTGTTGTTGCGGCTGAGATGCTCTACATAGGAATAGTTGTCTTTACCTGAATCGAACTTCAAGCCTAGTGACAATGCCTCTTTTTCTTCTTGGCAGAGTTGATGTGACGATAAATCAGTTATTAAATCTACATTTCCGACTTTTCCCCACATGCTGTTACTGCAGAGACTTCTAAGCTTCTTTTTAAGATTCTTACGTTGAATACAAAAGCAAACTGCAAAAACTTATTGTATGATGCAGATACATATCAAAAACAAAACAGTGGCTGTGTAAAAATGAAGAGTAAACAGTTTAACAAAAAAACAAGAGCAATATTCAAGAAAAGTGAAACGGGCAAGAGACTGATGCATCTTCTGGAAGAAGCACCTCGGGCACCAAAACTGAGAGGTCTGCCAAAAGTACACAAGGAAGGGATTCCCATGAGGCCAATAACATCAGGCACAGGAAGTGCACTGCACAAGCTAGCCAAAATTCTTGCAAAGCCCCTTTCGAGATCCCTGGGCATCATCAGTGGTAGTCATGTTAAAAACTCTTCTGAGATCATGAACAGCCTTAAAAACATCGATGTGAAAAACAAGAAAATAGCCAGCCTCGATGTCAAATCTCTTTTCACGAACGTGCCTGTCACAGGAGCCTTAGAAATGATCGAAGAAACAGTAAACCTTTTGGATGAACGTACACTGCCGCTTCCAAAACAACAATATAAATCACTTGTGTCATTATGCATGCACTTCAATACATTTGCCTTCGACGGAGAAGAATTCAGACAAAAAGTGGATTAGCTATGGGATCACCCCTAAGCCCAGTCGCGGCATGTCTCTACATGGAAAAACTGGAGGAGAGCCGTTTCAAAGAAATTCTAGGACCTGGATGTACATGGAAAAGGTAACAAGGTGATGTATTAGTAGTGGTGCCGAAGGAAACAAATCTAGAAGAAAAGCTGAACGCTCTAAGCGAAGTGGACCCAAACATACAATTCACCAAAGAAAAAGAAAACGACAACACACTCCCATTTTTAGATTTACTTATCATGCGACGACCGGACCACGTAACATTCAAAGTCTACAGGAAACCAACCTGCAAGGAAGACTACATTCACTATTTTTCAGCACATAACAAAAAAGTGAAAAGTGGAGTGGTTTTAGGTTTTTTTCTACGAGCCCTTCGAATTTGTAGTGAAGAGTTTTTGAAGGAAGAAATGGACCACGTTTTTCATGTATTTTTAAACTTACAATACCTAAAAGGTTTACTGATTCAACTGCGAGAGAAGGCAAAGAAAATAAAGAAAGCAGAAGAAAAAAGAAACCAGGACAAGAATGAAAACCGAAACAACGAAAGAAACGACACCGAAGAAACAAAAAAAGAAGCATAACGATACCGAACTCAACACATGCCGAAGGCATCTCATCTGCGTTTAAAGGAAAAAGAGTCGAAATATGCATCCTTTCGGGAAAGAAAATAGGCGACCTGTTAAAGAAGAAAAATCAAGTTATTAATACAAACAGTGTCATTTACAAATTCCCTACTCCGGACCATGCCAAAAATGTTATATCGGAGAAACTGGACGAGGCCTTTCGACAAGACTCAGCGAGCACAAACGAGATATAAAAAACCATTGCGAAAATAGCAGCGTAGAGAGACATATTGATAAGTGTAACTATTTACCAAACTGGGAGAACGCTAAAATACTTAAAAGTGGCATGACAAAACCAATTAGAAAAGCTTTAGATGCAGCATATATTTTAAGTGATCATTCGACACATAACTCCAAACCAGGTTTTTTTCAGGTGGGGAACAGCAGCGGCACGCTTAGCTTTAGATCACAAGTAGTTCATAAGATTTTCTTAAATATTCCAAGGCGATTCAAAGTGTTTTTCAGTGATCTGTTTCGAACTTTAGCTTTGGTGTGTATTTACAGTGTTTTTTATGTGAGCTGCTGACGAAGGAACTCTGAAACGTATATTATTCCAAATATTTAATAAAGTACGTGATTTGCTAGAGAGATCTACTGTCCGTGTGGCGATAGGTTAGGTTAGGTTAGTATACGTTAGGTTAGGGTGGTTTAGGTTAGTATACGTTAGGATAGTTTAGGATAGGTTAGGATAGGTTAGGTTAGGTTAGATTAGGTAAGTATAGGCAAGGTTAGGTTAGTATAGGTTAGGTTGCGTTAGGTTAGTATAGGTTAGGTTAGGTTAGTATAGATTAGGTTAGGTTAGGTTCGGTTTCGTTAGTATACGTTAGGTTAGGTTAGCATAGGGTAGGTTAGGTTAGGTTTGGTTAGGTTAGTATATGTTAGGTAAGGATAGAATAGGTTAAGTTAGGTTAGGTTAGCAGATATTGGGTTAGTTTAGGTTATTATAGGTTAGGTTAGGTTAGGTTAGTATAGGTTAGGTTAGGTAAGTGTAGGTTAGATTAGTATATGATAGGTTAGGTTAGGTTAGCAAAGGTTAGGTTAGTACAGGTTAGGTTAAAGAGAATGTGGCACGTTCACAACGTGATTTTAACTGAGATAGCCAAGTTGTAAAACAAGTCAGAAAACCCGGTACTCCATATTTCATTTGTCTTGGAACTCGATATTTCCGTAGAAAAAAACCAATACCTACCTGACACCAGCCACCAATCAGTCCGTCGCCGGGCGGCCATTGTTGTGAGCTGTTGGTGTGACGCCATATGCTGACGTCACGATGAGCATCAGCCAATCGAATTCCTTAAAGCTTTTCAAGTATGGTAGTGGTTGCCAGATCGTGACGTCATCCACACGCGGATATTTATTTCTCTTTCTAGAGGAGTATTTTTAAAAACAAAATATTGAGCTTATTGTACATTTTTCAGAGAAATCATGAGTGGTTTCATTATTTGTTGCTAAAAGTATGCATATTTTCACTAAACTCCAGGATTCGAACAAGGTGCAACATTCCCTTTAAGTTAGATTAGTATAGCTTAGGTTAGGTTAGGTTAGTATAGGTTAGGGTTGGCTAGGTTAATATATTAATATAGGTTAGGTTAGGTTACGTTAGTATAGTTTAGGTTAGTATAGGTTACGTTACGTTAGGTTAGTATGGTTTAGGTTAGGTTAGTATAGGTTAGGTTAGGTCAGTATAGGTTAGGTTACGTTTGGTTAGTATACGTTAGGTTAGGTTAGCATAGGGTAGGTTAGGTTAGGTTAGTATATGTTAGGTTAGGATAGAATAGGTTACGTTAGGTTAGGTTAGCAGATATTCGGTTAGTTTAGGTTAGGTTAGGTTAGTATAGGTTAGGTTAGGTTAGGTAAGTGTAGGTTAGGTTAGGTTAGTATATGATAGGTTGGGTTAGGTTAGTAAAGGTTAGGTTAGGTTAGGTTAGTATACGTTAGGTTAGGTTAGGTTAGTATAGGTTAGGTTAGGTCAGGTCAGTATAGGATAGGTTAGGTTAGGTTAATATAGGTTAGGTTAGGTTAGGTAAGTATAGGTTAGGTTAGGTTAACACGCGCATTGACGGGGGGCGGGTACCCGCACCCCCTCGGGTTTTTCGGAGACAGTAGAAAAACGGCGGCGCGTAGCGCCGCCGTACTTGGTATACCTTTTCCTCATCATTTCTACAACTTCTGTGAAAATTTTAAGGTTAGGTCATCTCAGGTCAGGTCACCAGTACAGGTCAAGTGACCCGACCTCGAAAAAAGTTTAAGATAGCATAAGTCGGAGCAGGGTGAACTTATCCGATTGAAACTCATATCACATAATGGCCCCACCGAGTTCTCTAACATATGTTCCGGTATTTTTGATATCGATTGCCTAAGGTCAGGTACAAGGCATGACCTCTCCATTGGAAATACATGGGAAAAATGGTTTTTACGGAATAACTCAGTAACAGATGGTGATAGAGCATTTATTTTAGCTGCATTAGACTCGCCTGGGCTTTGCGGTTGTAATGAAATGCATTTTATATAATTTGACCCTGACCTGACCTCAGGTCAGGTCAAATCCTTGGTTTGACCTAGCAAGGCCAAATTATATATCATTCGATTCGGCTTGCTAAGAGGATTCGTATAGTTCAAGTCGTTTTGCTCTATCTTTACTTGTTCAGATGTAATGCCCGAAAAACTGAATTTTATATGTTATCCCTATGACGGGCATGTTTTGACCTCTCGTGACCTTAAATGTGACCTGACAAAAAAATGGTTCAAATGTTTTCGATGGAAAAGTGGATGGGCAGCCCAACGCCGTTTACCGTTTTTCGCTACCTACCGTGGTTCTCGAGATCTTAGGGGGGGCGGGTACCCGCCCCCCGTCAATGCGAAGGTGGCTCAGACCCCCGTCAATGCGCGTGTTAATCCGCGCCCCACCGGGGGTCCGGCGCCACCTTCGCCCCACCGGGGGGCCATCGATGGCACCCCTCTAACTCTGAAAATATGGGCGTTAGCGCAAATCTGCAAAGTGCAATAGAAAGCTCGCGTGAATTCAATAAGAAAATTCTTCTCATGAATGCGTGAATTCTTCTCCTTTTTTAGGGCTCAGGTGAATGGTTTGACCTCTAGAGGTCAAATTAGGTCAAGATCGTTTATTTTCAAATATGCAATGATTAAGCAAACTGGGCACAACTCTTATGTTATTAGAGCTATTGAGGCTTGGTAAAAAACATTTGATAGCAAATTGCCAGTACTTTTTCTGCTATGTGGAACGTAAAGACCTCCCGCCAGTGGTTTGACCTCCAGAGGTCACCTCGTGACCTAATATGACCTGAGGTCACGAAAGGTCAAAAAGCGACCTTGCCGTATATCAAATGAAAGCCAGTGACAAAGACAAACATGATGGTGTTTGTTTCACCGCTTTAGCTTAATTAGGTCAAAAGTTATTGTCAAAATACTGTTTTTGGCCCCTGGTGACCTTGGATGATCTTGAAAAAGTCAAAGGGCAAATATGACTCCTGGGATCCGTGAAAGGGTGTCCAAAAACGCTGTTCTGAGCAGTCTGAGTATTTGCAATCATTTTTGTGTCTTTTATATCATGAAACAGCTTTTCCCCATGCTTTTCCAAAGGGAGAGGTCGCCTCGTGACCTGACTCCAGGGCACGAAATCGAAAAATCCCGGATATACACCTTGTAGACCCTGGAGGGGTCATGAGATGTGGGAAGTTTCTAATCGATCGACTTTGAAATGTAGCTCTTACAGAGCTCTAAAGTTGAAGTGAGGTGACCTTGGTTGACCTCGTCTGGTGACCTGACCTTGCGTGACCCGGGGTAAAAAATTTCAGGGATGATGGGAAAATGATGCAGTGAGAGGTAGAGCCGTCAACCGGGGTGCTGCGCCTCGTCGTTCTTCTGCTATCCCGGAAAAACCTTGGGGGGCCATCGATGGCCCCCTCCCCCGGTGGGGTGAGGTTTAACACGCGCATTGACGGGGGTCTGAGCCACCTTCGCATTGACGGGGGGCGGGTACCCGCCCCCCTAAGATCTCGAGAACCACGGTAGGCAGCGAAAAACGGTAAACGGCGTTGGGCTGCTCATCCACTTCTCCATCGAAAACATTTGAACCATTTTTTGTCAGGTCACATTTAAGGTCACGAGAGGTCAAAACATGCCCGTCATAGGGATAACATGTAAAATTCAGTTTTTCGGGCATTACATCTGAACAAGTAAAGATAGAGCAAAACGACTTGAACTGTATGAATCCTCTTAGCAAGCCGAAACGAATGATATATAATTTGACCTTGCTAGGTCAAATCAAGGATTTGACCTGACCTGAGGGCAGGTCAGGGTCAAATTATATAAAATGCATATCATTAGAACCGCAAAGCCCAGGCGAGTCTAATGCAGCTAAAATAAATGCTGTATCACCATCCGATACTGAGTTAGTCCGTAAAAACCATTTTCCCATGTATTTCCAATGGAGAGGTCATGCGTCGTACCTGACCTTAGGTCATCGATATCAAAAATACCGGAACATATTTTAGAGAACTCGGTGGGGCCATTATGTGATATGAGTTTCAATTGGATAAGTTCACCCTGCTCCGACTTATGCTATCTTAAACTTTTTTTGAGGTCGGGTCACTTGACCTGTACTGGTGACCTGACCTGAGATGACCTAACCTTAAAATTTTCACAGAAGTTGTAAAAAGGATGAGGGAAAAGGTATACCAAGTACGGCGGCGCTACGCGCCGCCGTTTTTCTGTTATCTCCGAAAAACCCGAGGGGGGCGGGTACCTGCCTCCCCCGTCAATGCGCGTGTTAAGTTAGTAATGTGGGACAGACGCGCGCGATGGCTGTCGTGCGTGCGCGCGGGCGCGCGATCCTGCGTCGGGAACGGCGGTGGCGTTTGCGCGACTCGCGCGGCAGCCGCGCCACGGTGTAGCTGGTGGCGGGCTGCCCTTGCCGCCTTCCCTTCGCCCTCACACTCATATTTGTTTGGGGACTACAGTGTGGCGAACGCAGGCGTGCGAGATTGGGCAGGGCATGTGCACACACAGAGTAAGCAAGCACTCAGCGTGGGCGGAGACACATTGCATAAGAAGGCAGAGGGACATAATTTTGATCCAGCGGGCATGCAAGTCTCCTGCCTCCCTCCCCCAATCTTTTCCCTCGACTGATCCACATAAAAGCGGCACCAGGGACTGTCTAAATCCCCTTTTTGATGTTTGACTGCTAACATTATCGAACCTTAAGGATTTGACCTCCTGATGCTCCCAGACCCTTACAACATAATACAATTTGCGTTCAAAACTACATGTGACCTGTCCCACTAGACTTGATAAGTTACGCAATAAAATGAAAAAATCACTTAAGCCTTCGATAACGTGTTCCCTTTTTCCCCTTTCATTAATATGCCCACGGCCGATGGCTCTCTTAAAGCAAAGTATTGCTTGTAATAATTGGGGTGCACCCCCTCTCCTGATCCCGTCCGTTTTCCTATGGGGAGCGACATCACTCGGGCCCATTAGGCGCGGGGTTCCCAGAGGTGCATTCTACCTCTGGATCTACGCACCTAACCGCCCGGCAATTTAACGACGATCTTGATGGAACGTCGCCGCGGCCGGCGGCACCACGCGGGCGCCGCCGAGCATAGGGGTCATAGGAGTGCAGGTCGCCCCTGGACCCCCCCCGTTATCGCCTAACATAGTGGTCCGTCTCCCCGAACCAGGGTATCCAATTTGGTCCCTCCCCGGGATCAAGGTCATTTCGGCAACCTCATCGGTCCGTGGACGCGAGAGGAAGACCTAGGACGCGTCCGTCTCTGGCTAGCCTAACGCCTACGAGCCTGGAGCATAAACTGTCTCTTCGGCTCTTTCCCTGGCCGAACAGCACCAAATTGACTGCGGTCTCTCCCTGGACCAGGGTCAGTCAGCCGAACTGTCCCCTCGGCTCTCCCTGGCCGAACAGCACCAAATTAACTGCGGTCTCTCCCTGGACCATGGTCAGTTCATCAGTTGAACTGTCCCTCGACTCTCCCTGGCCGACAGCACCAACAGAGGTGCAGAAACTTGCCAACTCGGCTACCGGAGTTTGTGACACATTTACAAAAATTGAGGTGCATAATTGTGACAAAATAGCGATCCTGACTGTATGGCTCAAAATCAAACCGCATATTTTCGAAATAGAGAATGTAGCGTGTAGGGAATATTTTAACTTAGCAGCTCTGTTCTTCAATTGCACAGCGTACAATTAGTGATACAATATTGGTACTGTGTTCAGTTTCTACTAAAACAAGGGACCCCCGCTGCAGAAAACCCGCAAACCGCTGTCACAGTTGCCAGATTTTAACATGCAGCCCAATGGTGCCGATTGTTAGTGGTTTGCAGAAAGTTGTCGCCTAGATACCGGAAATGTGACAGTCAATTTTTTCGACAAATACACGATTGTCGGCATATTTAAGGCATTAACGATAACGCAGATACTTTATCAAGTACTTCTCTGTCCATTTTTTCAGTTTAAATCAGATTTACAGTTTGAGTCTCGTCGATTTAGCGGCCCCTATTTCTTCGAATTTAGTATTAAGTACGCCTAAAAGCTACTAATAAAAGTGCTAAGTGAGTGAAAAAATAAACATAGCTGGGCAGCAATTCTACTTAAACTGCGCAACAGCGACAAGACAAGTTAGAAATGTTTATGTGATGTAGAGCCTGCCAAAAATTTAAACAGGCCGGAAGCCACTTATTTTGAGGGTATATTCATTAGGTATATTTGAGATAAGTGCAGGCTAAAACTAGCTAGAATAAATATTGCTGCCCATGGCTTATCTAAGATGAATGTAGGCTATTGCAAGACTGATGCACTTTCCCATATCAAACTTGGGTTTTCATTCCTTGGCCTGCTTGTGCCTTAGCGTATTTGTGCCCTAGATTGGTTAGATAGGTATATTTGTAGCTGGAGAAAGTTGGGAGAGTTGGCGCCAGCAACAGGCTGGCAACAACAGTGATTCAGGTGAGTTTTCATGATCAAATTATCATATCAATATTGTACAGATAGCAAATGTGTGCTAATGCAGTCCTCCACAAAGTGTTTACACCCACAATGGAGAGGGGCCTGAAACTAACGTGCACTGGAGGGGGCCGAGTAGACCCCCTTCTTATCTCAGAAAATCACAGAAAATCTCAGAAAGAAATAGACTTCGAAAAACGCTGGTTAGGGGTGTGTTGCTTACTACCAGTGGTGGTAAGCAACGCACAGGACCTGAACTGCATGGAGTTAAAGCTGGATTTTGACTACACTGGATCTTTCTTTGGTATGTGTATTCCAATACCTCTGTACCTATTAGGCCAATAGATATAATTTTAAATCTATGCAGGCTAGTTGCCTCAGAGTTTTTACTGCAAGAAGGAATGTCCAGGCAGGTGATGATCGTGAGTGGGATGCAAATTTTAAGCATTTGATGTGTTTATAAAAATGCTACCTAAGGTCCACTTTACCAACACATTTTAGGTAGATCCAAATACTATGTTGACATTGACATTTTCCCCTTTTGTTGATATGTGAGATAGAAGTTTAGTGGGGGGGAAGATGTGGTTAGGGTTCCCAATTGTGTGTACATGTACACTCCCAGGGAGGAACGGTTTGAAAAGTGGGGCAACCTTAGAGGGGCCCACTTCAAGGGGCCAGTCCAGGGGGCCCATAATTATAAAAATTAGTTAGCGTTGGTGTCAATAAGGCGCGCAAGCACATTAGGATGCCAACGTATGGAAAATTAGGAATAAATATTGCCCTATGATTTTGATTTGTACCTATTATGATCTAATAAATCATAGTAAAAGCAAAAAACATTTGTGGTTTTTTCTAGACCCTTTCAAATACGAAGTACATTTTTAAGCTCTTTGGAGGATTTTAATCATTTTTACCACGAGTGCGTTTCTTATATTTACAGATGTTTAGGCCCTTTATCACATTTACAAAATTAAAAACTGTTTAGAAAACTACAGACAATGCTTTAATACCAAACAGCCTCACTTCCATGACTAATCAACATTTTGCTTATTTAATGACAAAAAGGAACATTTATTTAGGCTGTTACGGATCACTTCTTCCATCATTTGAGATTGATTTAGGTAAAGGCTGATCACAATAAATACGTTTAGATATATTTCGATGCCTAAAATGCAGAGCTCAGCATGACTGCAAGTGCAATGTAGGTACTTATGGCCAGCTTTGTATGCTGTGGAGGTGTGGGCGTGGTGATATAGTGGTTAGCAACCTTGCTTTCACGCGACCAACCCGGGTTTAAAGCACGGCAGATTCCTTGTCAAGAAGCAATTGACTCCCAAGAAACCCCTCCCAACAGGGAAAGAGTTGGCGACGCCATATAACCCGGCATCTAAGGACGTCATGCCTTTCAATGGCTCAGGGACGACTTTGCTCGGCATTTGATGCGGGGTCCGTATCCGATTCATGCTTGTGTTGGGATTGATAGGGATGGAGTTTGATTGGGACCAGTTCTCGGGACTCATTTAGAAACACTCGGGTAGTAGGTGCCTTGGTTTTTCACGAAGCGCCCTCCTCCAGGGGCTTGCAGGCAGCGTACTCGATATTTGCATATACGTTGCGGGGGCCCACCTCAAAGGGCAGTATCCCCGACCCCCGGTTCCTATGCCTAGCCCCAGGGGCCGCCAAATTATCTCGGAGGGCCCCAAGGTCCAGACCATGGCCAGGAACCTAGATCAGCAGCTCAAGGGCCCAGACCAGTGCATAGCCTCGGGACCAGCTTATCAAGGGACCCTAAAAGCACAGGACCCCTAGAAGCTCATCACAGTGGAGCCCCAGATTCGACAGGGTGCCAGATTAGCTAGAGGCCCGGTTCAGCTCGGGGGTCCCCAGGTCGACTTATGTAGGGTCTCAAAACAGCTCAAGGGGCTTGTTCAAGCTCACGGATCCCAGCTAGCCAATGACGCTAGAACAGTTCAGGGCCCCAGACCAGCTCAGGGCTCTTGTTCAGCACAGGCCAGCTCAGCTCAGGGCTCAGATCGGCTGATAGGGTCCCCTCTCATACCAGCTCAGGGGCTCCATTCAAGCTCAGGCCCCCAGCTTAGCCCAGGGACCTTAGAAGAGTTCAGGGCCCCCATACCAGATCAGGGGCCCCAGTTAAGCACAGGGGTACCCAGATTAGCTCAGGGCCCCAGCTAGGCTTAGGGTGTCCCAGGTGTCTGATATAGTCTCAGAACACAGTGGCGAGCCGGATTCGGCCAAGGAGGGTCCGACTACCGTCGGAGGCCCCAGACCGGGGTCCCCTTAGTAACCGGGGCCCATCTCCTATATCTTTGTATAGTATTTTAACATTCACACGAAGGAAATTTTGTTGTGCCTTTTAAGCATTTATTCTTATTTTGTTTATAGCTTGATTTTTCGATGCGACCAAATGTTGGTAAACTAAGGTCGCCAAATATTAAGGATGGCCCATACCTTATATGGTAGCGTGGCTATAATAACAGCTTTGTGCCATATTTCGGGAAGTTCAATGTTGATGCGCGCATGATGTTACACGAGTCTACCTCAATTCACTCGGTAATCAGACAGAAGTTATTGAAGGTCATTCGTTTTGAGTACGTAGAAATTATCTTCTACGGGAAATGATTAGCAATTATTTCCCGATGTCGAATCCATGAACTCTTTAATCAGGAAATTTCAAAAGAAACGGAAAAAACAAAAAATACAAAGGACATGTAGTGTCCCGAACGTTACAAAACCTCTATTCCGTCGATAGATCCTAGTGTTGAGATCCAGTTACTTTCTTACCCTTGCTATCTTGTAAACGACAAATTACCAAGACAAAAGGCGCCTGAGATATCTGTCGCCTGGATCTCTCTGTCATTGTTATTTTCAACCTTTCATACCTATTTTTCCTTTGAGGATTATGCTCATCGATTTCTGTCATTACCATTGTTTGTCTGGTTTCCTACGAAAATATTTGAAGGTTGTTTATTTCGGAATATTTAGGAATGTAGTTATTGGTGTTAAGCTAATAGATTAAAAATTGACTAAAGTGCCAAATTCCGTTCGATTTGCTCTTATGGTAAAATTAGTTTAATTTTTGCCTTCCTTCGATAATGGTGCCTATGGACATGTTTCAATTTGTCTTTTTAGTACGCAATAGGGTAGATACATTTTTTCCGAGGCATATGATTTTGAAAATTTTTATTCGAGCTATGGGGCCACCTAAGACCAACACTTGGCGGCACTCACAAAGCTAATTTTCGGCCGCTCTCCGATTAGATCTCAGGGGTCTCTGAGACCGATTCACGGCGCCTCTTGATCAAAACTGGGGGCCGAGAATCTCTCGGGGCTCCTGAGATTAGTTTTTGGCAGCACCTTTGAGACTAATATTGCCCCCCAGATTTACTCTGGAGGGGGCGAGACGACTATCGTGGCCATCCAGATTAGCTCTGGAGTCCCCTGAGGCGTCTTGGGGTGGGGGGGGCTGGGAATTACTTCCAACAGCCCTCTGAGACTTACTCTAGGGCGCCCCTGAGACAAACACCCGGGGGGTGGAATCACCTCTGAGACTGAGTCTTTGGCGTTCCTGAGACTGACTCAGGCCCCCTGAAATAGACTTTGCAGGCCCTGAGAACCACTCTCTGGGGCCCTGAGAGTAGCTCGCCCCCACCCCTGAGACAGACTCCCGGGACCCCGATACCGACTTTGGGCCCTGAGACCAACCCTCTGGGGGCCCCGAAATCGCTTCGGAGGGCCTTGAGACGACTCTCAAGGCGGGGGCCTGAGGCCGACTCGGGATGCCCTGAGAACAAATCTTCAGGGGCCCCTGGGACTGACTCTGGGGGCCCCGTGATCAGAGAATTCTTTGCAGTGGTTCAGATTGGCCCAAGGGGGTCGCGGACGCCTAGGGCCCCCTTGGCTACACCACGCATCCACACTTCGGGGGCCCTCCGAAATCACCATTTGGAGGCCCCTAAAATAATTTCTCCCCAGACCAATACTCCGGATCCCTTGATACTAATGCCCGGGGGCTTCAAGACCAAGCTCGGGGTCCCACTTAGATCAGGCTCAGGGCATTAGACCCATGCTCGCGCTTTTCTCGCGAGTTACTTGACACCGATGTTCCGGGGCCCTCAAGATCAATATTTCGAGCCCCCGAGACTAATGCTCGGTACTCGGAGTCCCTCAATGCCGATACTGGGGTCCTTAACCCAGGCTTGGGGGCACCTGAGACCAAACTCTGCGTCCATGAGATCAATGCTCGTGCCTCACCATGAGTCCCTCGATATCAATAGTCGGGTGCACCCCGAGGGGGCCTGACCCTGAACCAAGCTCAGGGCCCCTGAGACCAAGCTTGGGGGACCCTGAGACCAAGCTCGGATGCTCCTGGGATCAAGCTCGAGGGCCCTGACACCAAGCTCGGGGGTTCCCTGAGACCAAGCTCGAGACCCCGTGAGACCAAGATCGAAAGGCCCATAGACCAAACATCGAAAGGTCCATGAGACCAAGCTCGCTGTCCCCTGAGACAAGTCGGGGGCCCCTGAGACCAAGCTCAGGGGCCCCCGAGATCAATGTTCGGTATTCCAGAGCCCTCGATACCGATGATCGGGGCCCCTGAGACCAAGCTCGGAAAGCCTGTGAGACGAAGCTCGAGGGCCCCTGAGACCAAGCTCAGGGCCCCGAGATCAATGTTCGGTATTCCAGAGCCCTCGATACCGATGATCGGGGGTCCCCTGAGACCAAGCTCGGGAGCCCCCTGAGACCAAGATCAGGGGCCCCCGAGACCAATGCTGGTGTTTTCCAGTGCATACGGCGCCAGCCTTATCATCAGATACCCTCTGATGCCCCCGAGACCAAGCTCAGGGCCCCGACACTAAGCTCGGGAGAGGGGGCCTGAGACTAATCTTGGGGCACCCCTGAGACCAAGCTCGGGGGTCCCCTGAGACTAAGCTGGGGCGCTGAGACCAAGCTCGGGGCCCCTGAGACCAAGCTCGGGGCCCTGAAACCAAGCTCGGGCCCTGAGACCAAAATCGAAAGGCCCGTGAGACCAAGATCGAAAGGCCCGTGAACCGAGCTCAGGGAGGGCTTGAGACCAAGCTCGGGGGCCCTGAGGCCAAGCTCGGGACCCCTGAGACTGAACCTAAGGGTCCCCCAAGATCAATATTCGGTATTCTGGAGCCCTCGATACCGATTATCGGGGGCCTCCTGAGACCAAGCTCGGGAGGGCCCCTGAGACCAAGCTCAGGGGCCCCGAGATCAATGGTCGTGTTTTTAGTGCATAAGATCAGCCCAAGGGGGTCGCGGACCCCAGGGACCCCTCGCAGCCACTGTCAGAACATCTCAAGGGGCCCATTCAAGCTCAGTGGTCAGTGGCTGTAAAGCCTTATAGGGGTCCCAGACCATCTCAGGGGCTCTCAGTTCAACACAGAGGCCAATATTAGCTCTGATAACCAGATAACTAAGGGGCCCGGATCATCCAGGGCCCCTGTGCATATGGGGTTTCAGAACAGTTCAGGGTTTCAATTAAAGCTACAACCCAATTTCAAGGCAGGGGCCCTATTACGTGCAGGGGCCTCAGATAAGTTTAGGGTCTTCGTGCATCACAGGGGATCAGATTAGCACAAGGGACAATATTAACTTTAAGGTCCCAGCTCAGCTCAGGGGCCCCCAGATCGGTGGATATAGGGCCTGGCCAACTCACAGGGCCCTGTTCAAGTTCACGGCTCCTGGCTCAGTTTAGGCATCCTAGAACAGTTAAAGCTGCCCAAATCACCTCAGGGGCGCTCAGTTCAGCTCAAGGGCCAGATTAGCTCGTATGGCATCAGAGACCAGTTCAGGGGCCCCCAGAGGCTCAGGGACCTTAAAATCGACTCATAGGACCTTAACTAGTTTAGGGGTACAGATAAGTTTAACGGAGTTCCGGGGCAAGCTATCGGGCCAGTTAGAGTTTCTTGCTTGATATTACAGTTCTTGATATTCTTATCTCCGTTGCGGGGGCCCATCACTGAAAAGTGGGGGGCCAGTGGCCCCCTGGCCCCCCGGCCCCCCGGTTCCTACGCCTATGTACACTCCCATTAATAGATAGGTATGCTCCCAATAATGACTATTTTCATGATAATTGCTACATTTATTCATGTGGAAAAGTACCATAATTGGACACACTCCATCCAAAAATGGGAACTTCTTCAAAAAGGGAAATGCATGTCATTGGGGGAAACTGCGGTCAGAGTTGCCAATAATAGTTATAACCCTAATGCTGGAAAAATGACCCATAATTGGAAATTTTCCTTCCAAAAACAAAAACATGATCTATAAATGAAAACTCAGTTTACTACTTTCCTGCTGTAATGGTTTGGTGCTAGAACCTTGTCTGCTGCTAAAAGTAAGGGACAGGTAGAGGACATTCAGCATATTGGAAATAGTATTCAAGCATACAATTATTATTTCCAGCTCTGTGTGACAGAGGAGGCATATGTCGCATTGAGTTTGTGACAGCCAGCATACTTTCTGCACCTCTGAGCACCAAATTGACTGCGGTCTCTCCCTGGACCAGGGTCAGTTCATCAGTCGAACTGTCCCCTCGACTCTCCCTGGCCGACAGCACCAAATTAACTGCGGTCTCTCCCTGGACCAGGGTCAGTTCGTTTTTCGAACTATCACTCGACTCTCCCTGGCCGACAGCACCAAATTGACTGCGGTCTCTCCCTGGACCAGGGTCAGATCATCAGTCGAACTGTCCCTCGACTCTCCCTGGCCGACAGCACCAAATTAACTGCGGTCTCTCCCTGGACCAGGGTCAGTTCGTTTTTCGAACTGTCCCTCGACTCTCCCTAGCCGACAGCACCAATTTGACTGCGGTCTCTCCTTGGACCAGGGTCAGTTTATCGGTCGAACTGTCCCCTCGGCTCTCCCTGGCCGACAGCACCAAATTAACTGCGGTCTCTCCCTGGACCAGGGTCAGTTCGTTTTTTTCAAACTGTCCCTCGACTCTCCCTGGCCGACAGTACCAAATTGGACCCGCACCACGGATGCGCCAAGGCCCCATGGTGCAGCCCACGGTCTTCCTCCAAGGACCGATCAGAGACTGGAACCACTCAGGCCCAGTAACCAACAGGGGGGGGGGGTTCCCGTCTGTACGGTTTGTCGGCTGGACGGCGTAAGTGAATCGTACCAATACGATCGGAGGCACAACGCAGCCGGCCACTCGAGGCATGGGCTATCAGTGTCATGAGCCTGTCCCTTTCCCTCCCTTGAGGCCCCCGTTTTGTTTTCCGGCCAAAGTCCCTCCCTTGCTCGGGGTGACACGGTCCCGCCTCGGACCCCTCCTAATCATCCTTCGACAGGATGTCCACCGGTCCTTATGTTTGAGCATTCTCGTCTCCATATATTCGTATCAAGCAGTCCTCTTTCACACTTCATGTATTCATCCCCAACCCGATAATGGCCGAATAGTCGGATCCCTGAGGTTTTGAATGTTTTGCCAACCCTCCGGTGAAAGTGATGTGGCCCTTGGCATTCCTCCCAATGTCAGAAAAATTGTCCAGGTTCCGATCGGCCTCAAACTCGAAAAAGATCAGATTGATAATAATGATAAATTATTAGAAGCATTCTAATACTTACTATTAGTATGGCCAAACGGTGCAAAAAGGGGTTTACGGAAATTCGTGGGGAACAAACAAGGGCTTCCCAAAGAATGAGCGGCAACAAGGGGGAAGTTCAAGGTTCTGACACCGGGAATCGCCACTTGGTCCCTCTCGGTAACCGTGCCTCACGAGGGCTGTCGAATAGACGCCGCTGGGTCCGTCATACCCAGCATGAACGGGGCACCCGCCGCGGCTGTTGAGGTACCATCGCTCATATACCCTCCTTCAGATGTCGAGTTCTCTATACATCGTTTCCAGCATCAATGATGCGCCTTGCTCTCCATCCCTGCTTTTTAACACCGTTGCTTATATGGTATGTCTAACAATACTGGATCCAACGCATTGAGCATGCGCGCCGCGCTCTGTCTTGCCGGACGCGGCTTCCCCGACCTAACGTCCAAGGGGCAACAGAATGCCCGATTTTAATAACTAATTTGCTTGGCACAATATTGGAGGCTAATTTGAGGATATGTTTGCATTGCTGGAGAGACCAATATTTCTTCCACTAAGACCCAGCCTGCTGCACTAAAAAGCACAAGTAAATCAAACCATTTGCTCTCAACTTTTGTATTTTACTCGGTTTCAAAGGGAAGTGACTTTTAATGTTCACCAGGTATAAATTCAGCGTTTCCGCATATTTCACTAAAATTGATAGGCTCGTTGAAACTCAACCTCCATGGCCAGCGGAATTTCGTATTAATCAAATTGCGTTTTTAACGCGCATCATTTAACCTGGGGCAAATGGGCTCCCCAATCAGCCTTACGACTCTACCCACGCATGTGCACGCCTTGGACCCACTAAATTGTAGTATCTCGCCTCCCACGTATACCCTTTATATGCAACAACGCCTAAACATTCCTTATTTACCCTTTGCAACAGCTCTACCCTTGCTCTTTGCTCATAACTATCTATTCGTATACTTCAGTTATACTCACCCCTTACTTCGGCGACTCAATGAGAATTAGAAAAACATCGGATGCCTCCACTGATACGTTGGTCTTCCGCTTTCACTTTCGGAGTCCCCCATTAACCCGCGCCCCACCGGGGGTCCGGCGCCACCTTCGCCCCACCGGGGGGCCATCGATGGCCCCCCCTCTAACTCCGAAAATATGGGCGTTAGTGCAAATCTGCAAAGTGCAATAGAAAGCTCGCGTGAATTCAGTAAGAAATTACTTCGCATGTTTTAGTGCTCAGGTCAATGGTTTGACCTCCAGAGGTCAAATTAGGTCAAGATCGGCTATTTTCACTGAAATATGCAATGATTAAGCAAACTGGGCATAACTCTTATGCCATTAGAGCTATTGAGACCTGGTAAAGTACATTTGATAGCAAATTGCCAGTACTTTTTCCGCTATGTGGAACGTAAAGACCTCCCGCCAGTGGTTTGACCGCCAGAGGTCACCTCGTGACCTAATATGACCTGAGGTCACGAAAGGTCAAAAAGTGACCTTGCCGTATATCAACTGAAAGCCAGTGACAAGACAAACACGATGGTGTTTGTTTCACCGCTCTAGCTCAATTAGGTCAAAAGTTATTGTCAGAATACTGTTTTTGACCTCTGGTGACCTTGGATGACCTTGAAAAAGTCAAAGGGCAAATATGACCCCTGGGATCCGTGAAAGGGTGTCCAAAAACGTTGTTCTGAGCAGTTTGAGTATTTGCAATCATTTTTGTGGCTTTTATATCATGAAATAGCTTTTCCCCATGCTTTTTCAATGGGAGAGGTCGCCTCGTGACCTGACCTCAGGGCACGAAATCAAAAAATCCCGGATATACACCTTGTAGACCCTGGAGGGGTCATGAAGTGTAGGAAGTTTCAAATCGATCGACTTTGAAATGTAGCTCTTACAGAGCTCTAAAGTGAAGTGAGGTGACCTTGGTTGACCTCGTCTGGTGACCTGACCTTGGGTGACCCGGGGAAAAAAATTTCAGGGATGATGGGAAAATGATGCAGTGAGAGGTAGAGCCCTCAACCGCGGTGCTGCACCTCGTCGTTTTTCTGCTATCCCGGAAAAACCTTAGTGGGGGCCATCGATGGCCCCCCGGTGGGGCGAGGGTTAATCCGACTGCGTTTGCCATTCCTCTCGCTGCTCTTTCCTTCTCTCTTGCTCTCTCTCCTTCCGCTGACGGCAGCGCCGCGCCGCGGCGCGCCGGTCGCTCATGAGATAAGTGAGGAAACCGGGCGCCCAGCGCAATCATCGCTAAAACGCCAGAGGGAAGGTGCCCCCTTCCGACTGCAAGCCCTGGACTGTCAAAGTTTTCATTTTCATCAGTAGTGATATTTGAATGGCAGATACTAGCGGTATTGTGCGGCTCCGTGTGTACCCGGGTTCCCTTTATAACATCCCCCATTAAGTCCCTGTCCCCGATCGTTCCTTACAAATATTATTTATTCCTTGGGCCAGCGATAGATATGATTGCCACGTGAGACGGGAGCGACCCACGCCACATCTGTAAGGCCGAAGAGTATGTCCCTCCACCGGACAGAAATTTTTATCACCGGGTGAATATAGTCATGATCATCAGCGAAACAAAGCCCGCTTTGAATCGGGTATTGGGAGCCTGTTAGCCCCCTGCGTGTCGGCTGGGCAGGTGACCGCCAGCGATTCCGCTTCCGGAAACACGTAAAGCCACCTGTCCCTTGTGACCTTCGTCAGCGATGCCTCCGGGTGCCCCATTCTTCTCGGGCAAATATCCGCGCCCGCTCCGTGTCGCCTCGAAAGGCATGGACACCTTACGTATACCCACGTCGAAACCCGGGGCATAGTCGAACACCTGCTATCATCCGACATAGCCCAAATGCTTGATCCCGTATTTCGATGTGTTTTTGCCGGTCAGCAGAAATCAGGAGATATGACTCGCGCAAATCCGTGGTGATTACTATGGACCGTTCCGCCAACCAGATGGGCACGGCAATCGCGCGATGGACAAAAAATGGTTCCAGGTCGGTGGGACGTAAAGGGATTTCGACGTCTTCCCACCGTCGAAGAGGATCGAGGTGGTCTTTGAAGCGTGTATAGTTCCGTCCTACGCGCATTTTCTGGAAGAGCTAATGACCATTCCGGGGTAGCTTATCTTGCACCTCCCGAAGGGCGGCACGGAGCAGCTTGGGCGGAAGCAGATCGGCTGTAAGCTCCCCGCGCTGTAATTGCTCCATCTGGCGCATCAGCAGGTCCGCGTGGTGACGGTACGCAGAAACTGCCGAGGTGGTCGTACGGATGGCGGCGCTGACGGTCCTTGCTACGTCTGCCTCTCGTCGGGTCATTAAGATCATTTCTCGATCACGAGAGATTCCCTCGGTGATTAGGCCTGCCAGTACATTTGTTCTCTTAACCAAGCGGCCGACTTGTATGTGATTTGTTCGTTCCCGCTTCGCCAGAGCTTCGACCACTGTAGCTTGCAGTTCTTGCAGGTGCCAAAGTTCCCCTGCCTCCGCTTGGACATGTTTACGCTCCTTGTGCAATTTTCGGGCGTCTTGCTCTGTGGCCGTGCCGAAGAGGGCGCGCAGACCCTTTCCGATAAAAGGAAGGATGCTGCGCCGCCTCCTTTCGCTCGTTAATTCCCCAACTACCTTATCCGCGTCGCTCGCTGCCCTCTCGAATCTCCTTCTTGAGGATCGCCTTTTCAGCCCTCCAGTTCTCCACCATCATGCCGAAGAAAGCCTTCATCCTTGATTGCTGCGTGCCCGTAGTATTTTGTTCCCTTGCTACGTCGCGCTCCGCTTGCTCAATGGCGCTAGATATAGACTCCAGTCGGCCGACCAGGCTCTTCCTCCGCGCAGACATGTTCGCCATGTTAGTGCGGATAACCAGCGTCCACCGGCCTGTAGTAAACGCGAGTCTTCCCGCCGGTTGGAAGATGAGACCGGTGGATCGATGGTTGCTATCTTCGGCCCCTACAGCTCCCGTTTCTCCACCTCTTAGTCTCAAGAGGGTTGCCGCCAGCACCATCGAGAGGACGACGCCGAGTTTCATACTCCTGGAATGAAAGAGAGCCTGGTGTTATTCTCTCGCCACCTTTTTTGCTTACTCCCTGAACACATCATACGAATGTCTTCAATGCCTCAACGGAACGACGAAATAGCCCCCGGGGAAATTCTACCCCTCCGTTCTTGTGTTTATGGGGTTTTTCCGTTTGTTTGTTAGTCCCGTTGTTGTCCTTCTATCACGCGTCGCTATCCGCCCGCCCTCTATCCCTAGTAGCTTGACTCGCGGCCAAGCGTTGGCGGATCCTTTCCGAACGTCTGAGGGTGTCTCTGCTTTCCAATGAATGGGGCCTAAGGGGACCGGCCGGACGCCGAAATCTTGCGCCTGGGGTCGCTCCTCGTTGTTCCGAAATGTCCCTTTCCTCATCCATTATCCTCTCCGGTGCGCTCGGTACCCTCATCGGGAGATCCTCTTCGTCTTCAAACTCCCACGGGGCTGGTGGAGGGCCTGGACGGCGGGGACCGTACCGTACTCGCTCCCGCTCTAGATGGTCCTCCAGGACCCTGCCGAGTCCTCCCGCGGGTTGGCTCTTGCGGGGCCAAGCATCCTCTTCCTGCGGCCACATATATTCCGGCCATGATCGTTTCAACCGGTTGGCGTGCACCCGCAGGAGGCGCCCTCTGCGGTTGGGGTGCTCAATGATATAGTTGAGTGGGCCCACTTTTTCGACGATTCTGTACCCCGGAAACCACGGTCTTGTTAGTTTTCGGGTGTGCCCCTCTAGGATTCGCTCGCTGAGCAAGAGAACTTCGTCACCGATCTCGAATGTCTTCGGCCTGGCTCTGGCGTCGTGACTGCGCTTTTGCTTTGCGTGGGCCTTGGCGAGGTTCTTTCTAACTGCCTTAAAGGCCTGCTGCATCCTCCTAACCGCCTCCGGTTTCGCCTTGGCGATGGCTTCAGGTCGATCCGCCTCTCCTGACTTGGGACCGTGAAGCATAATGTCCATGGGTGCCCGGCATGGTCTCCCGAACATAAAAAGAACGGTGTCTCCCTTGTCGACTCCTGCACCGTCGCCCGGTAGGCATGGGTCACGTAGGGTAGGTATTGGTCCCAGTCTCTTTGGTGGTCGCTTGCAAATGCTCGCAACATGGAGGCCAATGTCCGATTGAAGCGTTTACACAGACCATCGAATTGTGGATGGTATGGCGTAGTGAACAGCCTGGATACCTTGAGCAGGCGGCATAACTTAGCGACCAGCCTTGATCTGAAATTCGTGGCGTTGTTCGTGATGAGCCTTTTCGGTAGTCCGTATTCCAGGAACTTGTCCATCAGGACTCTGGCCGTTGTTTCTGCCGTCTGATCCTTAGTGGGCACTGCTAGTACATACCGGGTGAGGTAATCAGTGATCACCATGACGTACTTATTGCCGCTCGAGGTTGTCGGTAGTGGGCCGAGCACGTCGACGGCCACCGTGTGCCATGCACCCAGGGGTTCTGGCATGTCCCCTAAAGGTGCCCGCTGTCTTGGACCTCGATCCTTTTGCTGGCATATCTGGCAACCCTGCACGAAGCGATGTGTTTGGCTGTACATGTGCTTGAAGAAGTATTTCTTCCTCAAGACGGCTAGGGTCTTCCGGGTCTTCAAATGTCCGGCGTGGGCGTCACGCACCGCTCTCGGGACCAACGTAGCGAGCAGAACTAACCTTGTGCTCCTTCCACCTGGCAAATCAAATGCGTCTTCTACTAGGACTCCGTCCTCCCTCAGGCGAAATGTGTGATCTTGTCCCCAAAGTGGCATAGCTTGGCGCCCCGTGAGCACTTTCTTGAGGATCTGGCAGTCCTGATCTTTGTCCTGTTGCCTCCTCAGTAGCTCTGCACCTCCCTCCCACTCGTCCGTGTCCCGACTCGTTTCCTCGGGACGATCTTGCACTGTGAAGCTTCGGATTTCTTCTCGTCCTTCTCGAGCATTTGCTTGATTCTTCGGTCGACCCGTATTGGCTTTCGGAGCGCGTTTTTCTTCACTGTTGGCTTGCTCTTGCACCGAAGACACTCCAGCTTCTTCCAGATGCTGTGCCGGTAAATCTCGCTTCTCCTCCTTTTCGACTTGGAGTCGTGGCCCCTCGAATCTATTCGCCCTCCTGTCCGCGCCGTCGATGTTTTCCGGATCCTTCATGATCTCCCTGATGGCTCGGCCCCTGGACTCTCCTCTGTATTCCTGCAGCCGGGAGAGGAAGTAAACATTCCTGTGTGTGGCACTGCCCGGTGCACTATGCGGAGGTCGTACTCTTGGAGGCTCAGTACCCAGCGCTGCAGTCGGGGGTTGGGCTCTTTCATCGTCATCAACCATTTCAGAGCCCAGTGGTCTGTTAAAACCTCCGTTTCGCGGCCTACCAGATAGTTTCGGAAGTGCTTGACGGCCCATACAAGTGCAAGGGCTTCAAGCTCACAGGACGAATACACCGCCTCGGCATTGTTTCGTTCGGCGGAATGCGTACGCGATGACGTGTTCCCGCCGCTCTCTAGCCCTCTGCCCCTAGGACTGCTCCGAGGCCCTGAGAACTCCCGTCTGTCATGAGGACAAAGGGCTTGGTGAAATCTGGAAGAGCAAGGACTGGAGTGGTGGTCAGGGCTCGTCTCAGATCTTGGAATGCCGTTTCCTGTTCCTTCTCCCATCGGAATGGCACCATCTTCTTCGTAAGCCTCGTCAATGGCTCGGCACGTCGACTGCAGTCTGGGACAAACATCCGGTAGTATGAGGCCATCCCGATGAATGATCGCACACCCTTGACGTTCTGAGGGGGATCTAGATCGGCCAGCGCGGCGATGTTGATTGGATCCGGCCTTATATCCCCTGTGGAGATGACGTGCCCGAGGTAGGTGAATCCTTTTGAACAAACTCGCATTTGGTGGGCTTCAGTTTGACATCCGCCGCGCGAAGCCGCCCAAAGACAAGCCTGAGATGTTCCAGGTGTTCATGGAGGTTCTTCGAGAAGATTACCACGTCATCTATAAACACGTGGCAGAACTTGCCTGTGTACCCCGATAGGATGTGGGCCATCAGACGCTGATAGGTCGAGCCGGCATTTCTCAAGCCGAATGGCATACGACGGAACTGGAAGAGTCCCAGGTGGCATTGGAAGGCCGTCTTGTGTTTGTCGGCCTAGGCCATTTCCACTTGCCAATAACCTTGTTGGCAATCGATGGTACTAAAGATCCCGGCATGCCCCATGGTGTCCAGGATGTCTGATTTGATGAGTGGCAAAGGGTAGACGTCCGGCCTGGTGAGGGCATTTATTCCCCTGTAGTCGATGCAGAACCGGATCTCTCCATTCTTCTTCGGGACTGATTAATACCTGCTCGCTCGATGATAACCCCCAATTTTTCATGTCACTCAGCGTGCCTACACTGGATCGGTGCGCGACTAACATTGAGCTATGCACTATTGTTGTTTACAGTAACGGCACCAGAAATGTCCTTGCACTAACGTTAGGTTGGGTTAGTATGGGTTGGTATAGGTTAAGTTAGGTTAGTATAGATTAGGTTAGGTTAGATTAGGTTAGTATAGGTAAGGTTAGGTAAGTATAGGCTAGGTTATGTTAAGTTAGGTTAGGTTAGTATAGATTAGGCTAGGTTTGGTTAGTATAGGTTAGGTTAGTATAGGTTAGGTTAGGTTAGTATAGGATAGGTTAGGTTAGGCTAGGTTAGGTTATGTTAGGATAGGATAGGTTAGGTTTGGTTGGTAGAGATTCGGTTAGTTGAGGTTATTATAGGTTAGTATAGGTTAGGTTAGGTTAGTATATGATAGGTTAGGTTAGGTTAGCATAGGTTAGGTTAGTATAGGTTAGGTTAAAGGGAATGTGGCACCTTCACAACGTGATTTTAACTAAGATAGCCAAGTTGTAAAACAAGTCAGAAAACCCGGTACTTAATATTTAATTTGTCTTGGAACTCGATATTTCCGTAGAAAAAAGCTAAAACCTACCTGACACTAGCCCCCCATCAGCTCGTCGCCGGGCGGTCATTGTTGTGAGATGCTGGTGTGACGACATATGCTAACGTCACGATGAGCATCAGCCAATCGAAGCCCTTGAAGCTTTTCAAGTATGGTAGTGGTTGCCAGATCGTGACATCATCCACACGCTGATATTTATTTCTTTTTCTAGAAGAGTATTTTGAAAAACAATATATTGAGCTTATTGTACATTTTTTAGAGAAATCGAGTGTTTTATTTTTTTACGAAAAGTACGCCTAGTTTCACCAAATTCTAGGATTCGATCAAGGTGCCACATTCCCTTTAACACGCGCATTGACGGGGGTCTGAGCCACCTTAGCATTGACGGGGGGCGGGTACCCGCCCCCCTAAGATCTCTGGAACCACGGTAGGTAGCGAAAAACAGTAAACGGTGCTGGGCTGCCCATCCACTTCTCCATCGAAAACATTTGAATCATTTTTTGTCAGGTCACATTTAAGGTCACGAGAGGTCAAAACATGCCGTCATAAGGATAACATGTAAATTCAGTTTTTCGGCCATTACATCTGAACAAGTTAAGATAGAGCAAAACGATTTGAACTATATGAATCCTCTCAGCAAGCCAAATTGAATGATATATAATTTGACCTTGCTAGTTTAAATCAAGGATTTGACCTGACCTGAGGTCAGGTCAGGGTCAAATTATACAAAAAGCATATCATTAGAACTGCAAAGCCAAGGCAAGTCTAATGCCGCTAAAATAAATGCTCTATCACCATCTGTTTCTGAGTTATTCCGTAAAAACCATTTTTCTCATGTATTTCCAATGGAGAGGTCATGCCTCGTACCTGACCTTAGGTCATCGATATCAAAAATACCGGAACATATTTTAGAGAACTCGGTGGGGCCATTATGTGATATGAGTTTCAATCGGATAAAGTCACCCTGCTCCGACTTATGCTATCTTAAACTTTTTTGAGGTCGGGTCACTTGACCTGCACTGGTGACCTGACCTGACATGACCTAACCTTAAAATTTTCACAGAGGTTGTAAAAATGATGGGGAAAGGTATACCAAGTACGGCGGCGCTACGCGCCGCCATTTTTCTGCTGTTTCCGAAAAACCTAAGGGCGGCGGGAACCCGCCCTCCCGTCAATGCGCGTGTTAAGTTGGGTTAGTATATGTTAGGTTAGGTTAGTATAGTTTAGGTTAGGTTAGTATAGGTTAGGTTAGTATAGGTTAGGTTTGGTTAGGTTAATATAGGTTAGGTTAGGTTACGTTAGTATAGGTTAGGTTAGTATATGTTAGTTTAGTATAGGTTAGGTTAGTATAGGTTAGGTTAGGTTAGGTTAGGTTAGTATAGTTTAGGCTAGGTTAGGTAAGTATAGGTTAGGTTGGTATTGGTTAGGTTAGGTAAGGTTTGTATAGGTTAGGCTAGGTTAGTATAGGTTAGGGTAGGTAAGTATAGGTAAGGTTAGGTTAGGTCAGGTTAGTATAGGTTAAGGTAGGTGAGCGTAATATAGGTTAGTTTAGAATATGTTAGAATAGGTTAGGCTAGGTTAGTATAGGTTAGGTTAGGTTAGTATAGGTTAGGTTAGGTTAGTATAGGTTAGGTTAAGTTTGTTTAGTTTAGGTTCGTAGAGGTTAGCTTAGGTTAGTATAGGTCGTTTCACTAGACGGCTTCCGTTTCCTGATGAGCGACCCCCCCCGTTTTGATTGTATTGTTGTTGGGGTTAGGTCGCTGTAACCTCGTGCGTTGCGGCGCTGCGGTGGCCGTGCCGCCATGTGTTCTGCCATGGTCTAAATGATTGTGTGCTGGGTACAGGGCATCATTATTGTTTTGGAGCTTTTGAGTTGATCTATCTCCTTGCCCCCCTCCCCCGACGTAATCTAGGGCCCGCGCCGGGGGCTTGATGGGGGAAGAGTGTGGCCTGATGGCATACTAGGAGCTCGCGGAACTATCAGACTAGCTGGTGCATGTTAGTATCCAAATCTGAGATCGAACTCTGTTGTGATGTCCTCTGCTGGAAACACTGAATACATTGTATGGATCTAAAGTATAGGTAAATAAAGGTTAGTTTAGGTTAGTATAGGTTAGGTTAGGTTAGGTAAGGCTAGGTTAGGTTAGTATAGGTTAGGTTAGGTCAGTATAGGTTAGGTTAGTATAGGTTAGGTTAGGTTAAGTTTGGTTAGTATACGTTAGGTTAGGTTTGTATAGGGTAGGTTAGGTTAGGTTAGATTAGGTTAGTATAGGTTAGGTTAGTATAGGTTAGGTTAGGGCAGGTCAGCACAGGATAGGTTAGGTTAGGTCAGTATAGGTTAGGTTAGGTTAAGTTAGTAACATTAGGTTGGGTTAGTATGGGTTAGTATAGGTTAGGTTAGGTTAGTATAGATTAGGTTAGGTTAGACTGGGCTAGGTTAGATTAGGTTAGTATAGGTAAGGTTAGCTAAGTATAGGTTAGGTTATGTTAAGTTAGGTTAGGTTAGTATAGGTTATGTTAGGATAGGATAGGTTAGGTTTGGTTATTATACGTTAGGTTAGGTAAGTATAGGCTGGCTTATGTTAGGTTAGTATACCTTAGGTTAGTATAGGATAGGTAAGGTTAGAATAGTATAGGTTAGGTTAGGTTAGTAGAGATTCGGTTAGTTAAGGTTATGTTAGGTTAGGTTAGGGTAGTATAGGTTAGGTTAGGTTAGTATAGGTTAGGTTAGGTAAGTGTAGGTTAGGTTAGGTTAGTATATGATAGGTTAGGTTAGGTTAGTATAGGTTAGGTTAGTTTAGTATACGTTAGGTTAGGTTAGGTTAGTATAGGTTAGGCTAGGTTAGGTGAGTATGGTTAGGTTAGGTTAGTATAGGTTAGGTTAGGTTAGGATAGTATAGGTTAGGTTAGGTCATGTTAGTATAGGTTATGTTAGGTTAAGTTAGTATAGGTGAGGTTAGGTTAGGTTAGGTGAGTTATGTTAAGTAAGGTTAGGTTAGGTTATGTTGGTATATGTTAGATTAGTATAGGTTAGGTTAGGTTTGGTAAGTATAGGTTAGGTTAGGTTAAGTTAGTAACGTTAGGTTAGGTTAGTATAGGTTAGGTTAGTATAGGTTAGGTTAAGTTAGGTTAGAATAGGTTAGGTTAGTATGGGTTAGGTTAGGTTAAGTTAGCATAGGTTAGTTTAGGAATTAACATTATATACCTGTCTCACACATTATATACCTGCGAAGTACAGTTACAGCTCGTAAGGTTTCACGCCAATGGAATTGACACAGAGAAACGGCAGCAATAAACATGCATCATTGTATACACATGACATATTATGGCAATACAATTGCAGCTTATGAGGACTACACAGGTTGCATGCATTATCAAGGTAGGAAGATCTTACTGGAAGGTATGTCCTTCGGCTGCCGGCTACTGTCCTCACTTACGAAGACTGGAACATCACCATTTTCATCAAGTCCTGTTTCGATTCCAGGCCATGGAGGTGTCGACCTGCCTGCTGAAGACGCACAGCACCATCCCTTTTCCTGTATGAGAAAAATTTTGTCGAGGCCTCGGTCACCATCTTTATCACCCTCTCGACACCTTGTGTATGGCTTGGCCACTTAGGCACCTCCATCGGCTTCACAACGAACTCCTTCACTTGTTCTAGAGTGAGGTTACACGTGAGTGGAGGCTCATACACTTTTCCCTTCCACTCGATCAGATCCTTGACCGTTTGAGCTTCAGGGTTCACTAGCTGACCTGACGTGTAGGATGTCTGCCGTGGCCGAGGTGAGCTGTCTCCAGTCCTGTTTCCCTGTCTGATACTCTGGATTATCTGCACGGCTTCAGCACGCTCGATTTCATCATTGGAGGAGAGCATGGTCTGTATGATCGCCTCGCTGTGGCCATACCACGCTGATCGCTGGACACTATTCATGACAGCGTCCACTACCTCTTTCCGTTGCACCTGCAGACACTGTATTTGGCAGAGGAGGCGTCGAGGCCCCTCCGTCCAGTTTGGGCTGATCTTGATAACAAACCAGCACGGGTAGTACGCACCCACGACATACTCTACGAGCCACGTGAGGTTTCTCAGATGGACACCTTTCAGCGAATTTTTGGAGACCCACAACCTGAGAATTCTGTTTGCGGTGGTAAGCCATCGGCTATGACAGAGAGGGCCAATCTCCAATGCCGCCAGTGAGCTTGATATTTTCCCGGATCGCACCGCTTTCACCATGTGGTACCCGTAGTGTTGATCGGTTGACAAATCTTTAACTACGTCATCGGAGAGATCTGGAAGAGGCGGGCCGATTGCGACGGGTTTGAATCTCGGGTTGATTTCAAGAGAAGTGACGCTGGGCAGGACTTTGCCTATTTCTCCACTCCATGAAGTGTCGGATTGTGTTTTCCCGTCGATGCTGGTGATAAGGTGCCGGAGAGGAAGCTCGTTTGTGTGCAGGTCACACACAAGCCACACCAGTTTTCGACCAAGCATCTTCTCCAGCCTTGTCATGACACCTCCGCTGACTCCTGTATTTACATTTGTGGAATCTCCTGCAATGGCTTGGATGGATCTGGTTAGGTTTCGGCTGTGCATCCAGCTGTACAGTTCTTTCGCTATTTGCACTGCATGCGGCTCAGACTTTGTCGCAGGTTTGGGAGTAAAGTAGAATATGTACCGACTGCCTGGTTCTGAGCAAACAGACACGTGTTCCTCCTTAATGATTCCTGGGTATGATTGACCGGTTGATTCGTCGTCTATCATGATATTGGTATCGTCTTTTCGCCCATCGAAAGCTATACAGCTGAGACCTGTGTCTTTGAGTTCTGTTTCAAAGCTACTCTCACTTTAAGCCATCAATTTGTCTGGGGCCCTTCGTACCTTGTTCTTATCGATGACTAGAGAAGCGTCTTCTGCAGTAACCAGACCATTGTCGATGAGTGCTGCTGTGGCGATAGCGGATGTAACTCGGACGGACGCACCTAGTCTGAGACCTGTTAGAGCGACTGATGGTATTTCTGTCCAATTTGTTTTGTGTCTCTTCGCTGCCGGCTCTTCATTCGATTCTTGCTCCGTTGTTTCACTGGATTTTTGCGAGGCGTCTGCGGGATGTCAGTGTCTTCATCTTCACTACTAACCTGTTCCAGAAATTCTCTTACAGCTGCCTGCGCACTGGTACTAGTTTCCTCTAGTTTCTGTCTTCGTTGTTCCCATATTTCTGCTTTACGGTCTTCTCTTTCCTTTGCTCGTGTTTGGTTGTTGTGCTCTTTCCAATCAGCTTTTCCGATCTGGCACTTCCCTTTGCTTCCAATTTTCTCTCTTTGAGCCTTGATGAATTGAAGCTCCATGCTTGGAATCTTCGACTCTTTTTTGCATGAGCAGCTTATGTGGATCCCTCTATCACATCCCTCGCAGTTGACTGCCTTGCATGACTCAATGCTGCAGCTACATGTCAAAATATCGAATAGTTTGTCCAGCTTAGTATCGAATGTGATTTTTTCTTGCTCTTTGGCCTTCCCCCAAGAGACAAGAGATGCCATTTTCCACAGACTCTGAATGTTCCGTTGCACCGTGACACTATGTTTGGTCACTGGATATTGGAAGAGATGACTCGCCTTGGTCCATTGCTCAATCAGGTGTGACAGAATATCTCTTGACAGTTCAGATGTCGACTCCCTGCCAAAATACTTCGTCTCCCGCAACATTAACCCCAGGTGGATCACATCCCTGGCTTTAGGTAGCTCTGAGGGTAAGCAATATCTCCCACATCCCACGTACTCACTGATGGCGGTGCTGGACTGCTGTCTGGTTTTAACAGACATCTTCCCCCTGAAGGAAAAGAAAGGCCAGTGGACGAACGGGCTCCAATGAATCGAGTAGATATATGCCTGTGCATGAGTTAATTCACTTGAGTTGGATAATAAAGGATAAATATGCCTCGTAATGTGGTGGCCTAACTTAAGCAGATTTGGCAGCTGCGGCTGCGCAGAAGCTTTGTTTACAAACAAACAGAATCAGCTGGCGGCGAGAGCAACATTTCAAGGACGGTTAAGGTGAAATAGAGAATGCTTTCGAATTCCTGCGATGTTTTGTTTTCAAATTTAACCAAAAGGAAAATTTGAGAACTCTGATAGGGTTTTATTCACATACCTAGTCAAGAAACAAATTCTATGAATTCAACTTTGCCGCGTCGTCTTGCGTTCCAAATGCTCTACCGGTCCGAAGGGAAACATGAAGCCCTAGGGTGAATCAAACATACGAATTCGCTGAGGGAAGCCTAGTGATCTATCTCGAACATGATAATACCGTTAAATACATTTGGGACGCCCACAAGGACCGATATTACCTACTGATGGCAAGTTAGACCTGAAGTCTTAATTTTGCGCAACTTCAGTCACGATTATCTTTTAAAGTATGGGTCGTACAAACATGCCATATACATCAATCGATTTCCCTTGTCAAAGGGATTCAAAAAAGCTATTGTTTTATATATCTAGCATGGTTATTTTGGATGTTGAATTTTTCGGCTAAGTAAAAATACATTAAATTTTAAAACGAAAACCCAGTGGATAAGGCCTATTCTGAGGACAAAATAATTGTCATATTCGTGACCTCCATGCTTTAATACATATTTTCAGAGGTGTGCTAAGCAAAATTCCAAAATTGAAAAATTCGTCCCGCCTTAGTACCCCAGTCACTAGAAACAGAGTTATTTTCAACATCAAAAGCATTGCAGCTTCACGAAAACCGCTGAGCATGTCGGGTGTAAGTAAGAAGCTCCCAATACCGACCGTACGTAGACAAAATATGAGAATACCGATCTGGCGTACGCACTGGGACCAGAACACCGTTTTCCTCCTACCTGCGCAGCGCGCACGTACTTAGGTCAGAAACTGCATGGCAAATCGGAGCACTTACGCCCACTCCTACTTACATCCGACATCAGAATACGGCCCCAGGACCCTGTTTATGAAAAGTTAAGAAAGACAAAGCAATATATCCCATCTGGGAACACTACCCAAAATCAAAACCAATTACTTTCTATCAATTTTAGAAATAGGGTTATAAAAGGTGACCAATTTTTAAGCGACTGTTCTTGAATCATGTCCTTAATTTATGGTTCCTCTATCATTCCACACCAACAAAAAATACTCAAGCACTATGCTCACCTTCTAACACTGCTGGTACATACCTGCCCTCGCAGCAGGCATCAGGTGAAGTAATGCTATTTTCATTGAATCTGTTTCGATAAATATGGGAATCCAACATTTCGTTTTCTACTTATTCGGTTTTCTAGGCTTATTCCAAACCAAAAATTGTCAGAAAACATCGCATCCCTGATCGGGCCATAAATTCCCCCCTCTCGCCATGACAGAGATGTTCCATCCTCCCACTGGCCTCCCCCTCCCCGGCCCAGCCGCCGATGGTTGGATGTGGCGCGGGCTGTGTGGACTGTGGAGTGACCTGCGGGGCCGCCGATGGTTGGGTGTGGCGCGGGCTGTGTGACTGTGGAGTGACCTGCGGGGCCGCCGATGGTTGGGTGTGGACTGTGGAGTGACCTGCGGGCTTGTTTTCAGCTCGGATCTGGCTGTACCGTGACCTGACCATCCACCCCGTGCTGCAATACATGGCCTGGGTGACGCTGCCCGTGGGCCTGATCCTCCTCTCGGCCGGCTTCGTCCACATCGTCTCCAAATCGGCTGTCGGTGGGTGGACAGCTCAACCCCATGTGCAGCATGTGATCATGCCATCTTTACGGATGTAGTGCGTGAGCGTGTGTATGTATGTGTGCGTGTGTGGCAGGGGGGAGGGGGTCAGCGACAGAAACCCATGCCGGTTTGCTCATTCGTATCTTGGGGATGGTGTTTTGTTTTGTTTTAGATGCATACTTAACTATACCACAACGAAGTATGTTCGTTCTGGACTCACTGTAAACCTAAACCGGTACATTGTTGCGGTAAACGGATATGACAAAGTAAAATTGGGGGAGGAGAAAACAGGATGGGAGGTATGCGCACCCTAGCCCTTCCCACTGCTCGAAGGTAGGATGGGAGGTATGCACACCCCTAACACTCCCCACTGCTCCAGAGCAGGGAAGGAGATAGGTGCCAAAATGCATTCAACACGTTCACGAGAAGGATGCATTTAAGCTATATCATATTTATGTTTCATAGACAGAAAATAATTTACAAACTCTTGCTCTATTTCTACTAAACTTTAATTATAAATTTATAAACTTGCATTTATCCATATCCTCTCTAGAAAAACTGAGAGATTTTGGTGCCAAATGCTTTGTCAGTTGGGTTGACCACATACCCGTTTGCTCATGGCAATAGCACGGTGTGGGAAGTAACATGCGTGAACACCTACGCTCTAACAAACATACGCTCTAACAACAAACATCGGAGAGGCAGCAGCAGATGGCGGGGCCCCAGCGTGAGTGGCAGAGGACAGAAAGAGGAGGAAATCTGTGGATAGCGTGCGCGGTTTCAGTTCGAACCTGTTGCCTTTGAGACTGGCGGTGTTTGTTATCCGTCTGCAAACAGCTTCGTTAAATGCCCTGTGGCACATATAACAAGCATATCGGGTGACAAGCGCGAGACGGCCTTGGCTGAGGCAGCGACTGTCAACAGCAGCGTAGCCAAGGGGGCGGAGTTCCGCTCGGCTGCCCTTCTAAAAGCAAGGGGGCGGGACCGAAAGTCCACAGACCCCCGTTTGGTCGATATTAAGTGCTGCCAATGATTGTTGATACGGGGCCCCGAGATTCGGTCCCAGGGGTCCCCGAGAGTCAGTCACAGGGGACCCCGAGAGTCGGTCTCAGGGGCTTCGAGAGTCGATCTCAGGTCCCCGTCCCCCGAGTCAGATTCAGGTGGCCCCCAAGGGTCGGTCTCAGGGGCCCCCGAGTCGATCTTCTAGGGGACCCCCAAGTCGCCCCCCGAGTCGGTTTCAGGGGCCCCCTGAGAGTCAGTCTCAGGGCCTCCCCGAGAGTCGATCTCAGGTGGCCCGAGTGTCAATCTCAGGGGGGCCTCGAGGGTTGATTTCAGGGGCCCCCAGAGTCGGTCTCAGGAGGTCCTCCGATACCTCCGAGAGTTGGTCTCAGGGGGCCCCTGAGAGCTAATCTGGAGGGGGGCCCGAGAGTTAGTCCCAGAGGTGTCCCCGAGTGTTGGCTCAAGGGGGCCCTCAGTTATCTTATCTGAGGGGCCTCCGAGAATTAATCTCGGGAGCCCCAAGCTAGTACCAAGGGCCCATCAATTTAGGCATAAGGGAACTTCTCAGAGTCAGTCTCAGGGCCCCCTAAAGCTAACCTAGGGGTTCGAGAGTTAGTATCATTGGTGCCGCCAAGTGTTGGTCTCAGGGGTTCCGGGAGTTAGGCTCAAGGGTGTCCCTCTCAGGAACCAATACTTTTCAGCACACCACGAGAGCTAATCTGGAAGGCTTGAGAGTTAGTATGATGGGTTGTGTAAAGTATTGGTATCAGGGGGCCTCCGAGGGGTAATTTTGAGAGCCCTCGGGAGTAAGCCTCAGGTTGTGCCACCCCACCCCCAGATTTAGTCTAAGGAGGCACCCGAGAGTCAGTCTCAGGGAGTGATCAAAACTTAGCCTCAGAAGGTCCCCGGGAGTTAGTCTCTGGGGCAACCGAGAGCTAGGGGCCTTGAGTTATTCCAGATGTGCTTCCAAGTTTTGGACTTACAGACCCGAGAGTCCATCTCAGGGGCAACCGAGTTAGCCTTGGGCCCTGAGGGCTAGTCTGGGGCCTCAAAGATTCAGTATCAGGAGTGCCAAAGACTCAGTCTCAGGGTTGCCCCCCCCCGCCGAGTGTTAGTCTCAGGGGGCGCCCCAGAGTTAGTCTCAGATGGCTGTCGGGAGGTAGTCACAGGCCTCCCTCCCCACCACCACCACCCCCCCCGAGAGAATCTGGGGGCCCGAGAGTTAGTCTCTGAGGTGCCCCCGAGAACTAAGCTGAGGAATCTCAAGATATTCTCTGTGGGACCCCTCAAATTTTGGTCTAAGAGGCCCCGAGAATCATTCTCAGAGACCCCCTCCCCCGATAGTCAATCTCAGTGAGCGCCTAAAGTTTCGGTTCAGAGGGCATCTGGAAGTCAATCTCAGCCCCCCTCCCTGATAGCTAATCTTGGGGCCCCTGAGGGCTAGTCTGAGAGATGCTCCCGAGTTTTGGTCTCAGAGTGCCGGAGAGTCAGTCTCAGGCGACTCCAAGAAAGTCTTAGCCCCTGAGGGCCCCGGAGTGCTAATCTGGACCCACGAGAATTAGTCTCAGGAGTGTTGGTCTAGGAGATCTCCTGAAGCTAGTCTCAGGGACCCCTACAATTCAGGGACACCCCACCCCCTTTCTCTCTCCCCCGCTCAGAGTTAGCCTAAGGGCCTCCCGAGAGTAAGTTTCAGGGGCCCAGTAGGCAGTCTTAGGTACCCTCAAATGCCGATTTCGGGACCCAAAGTACCGATTTACAGGGACTAGTGTTGGTTTCGGTGGTCCCCAAGTACTGGTTTCGGCATCTTGTCAAGTGCTAGGGACGGGTAACTGAGCGATTTCATCAGCAGGGGCGCCCACGAATATATATATATATATATATATATATATATATATATATATATATATATATATATATATATATAATCATTCGATTTTGCTTGTTGCGAGGATTCCTATGGTCTAAATAGTTTTGCTCTATATTTAGTAGTTCAGATATTATGACTGAAAACCTTCGTCTACATGGTATTCCTATGGTGACATGCCTTGACCTCTAGTGACCTTAAATGTGACCTGAAAAAAATGAGTCACAGATATTCTATAGATATTTGAATGGGCTATCCAACGCCGTTTACCGTTTTTCGCTATCTAGCGTGGTTCTCGAGATCTTAAGGGGGCGGGTACTCACCCCCGTCGATGCGAAGGTGGCTCAGACCCCCGTCAATGTGCGTGTTAATATTTGGTGAACTAAATTTACTAACTCTTGGTCTGATAGAGAAAAGTCCAACTATAGGCAAAATACCAAACAAAACAACAACAAAAAACGCTTTAAAAGGCACACCAAATTTCGTTTGCGGAAAAGTAAGCTCAAAATACGACACGGAAAATATAGATCGGCAACGGTTCCTAAGGGGTCCCGGCCTGGGGGCCCTGACGGTTGTCGGACCCCCTTGGCCGAGTCCTGGCTACGCCACTTGCTATCGATAGCTATTGAACGAGGCAACTCCGTATCTGTGCTATCGACTGGCAAGAATCGTCTGATCCTCGGGAAAGAGAAAACAAGTTCCAAAGAACCTCCAAGACCAGTGACTGCGAAGCTCAACAGCCTAGCTCAAAGGCGACGTCGCGCAACAAGAGGTAATATCACAGCTCCCTCAGCATATTCGGCATTGGATCACATTCAGATTACCGCCCGGCCCTCATGGCCGCCTTGTTCGCGTTCGGCTGACAGTGACATCCACCGATGGCTACGGTCTCCAAGCAAACCCAGCCAGGGCCTTGCCTACAAAAGTTCCGCTTTGCAACTACCAGCCAGTACCACAGGGTTGGATTACCTCGGGAACACTTGCTACATGAACGTTGACCTTTAAGTGCTGGCGCTCACCTATGATTTTGTCCAGTTTGTTATCAGCGGCCTGTACTGTGAGAACCAAACCCAAGATTGATAAATCACGGTGACATTGCCTGGGGGTGGGGGGTGTTCTAGTAGTCACAGAGGTCCCGGGTTGCGCTTCATGGTGCGGACGGACGGAGTTTGGCGGAGAACGCAAACATGAAGCGTATCTGTTTTTATTCCTTTTCCTGAAGTGGCTGCATGAGAATCTTAATGCTGCCCCTCCCTCATTAAGACCAGTTGCAGCCCTTGAAGGTTTGAGTATCATGCTGCGGCAGAAGGTGCCTGGAATCTGCTCTGTAAATAATGTAGTGACTCAATCACATCTAGGTGTTTTCTACGGGCAACAAACGTCTATTCTGCTCTGCACCGCTTGCGGTCACAAATCTTCCACGTTCGGAACTTCACTCTCCTGTTATTACCGCTGGTCCCAAATCCAAAGACATCTTCACCAATCAGCCTCCGGCAGTACCGACATGGGGATTAGGCCATGTGGATCACCTTTTCACAGGATCTTTGATTACCGGGTGTTTTCTAATGTATTGATGGCCGCTGATCACGATTTTCTGGTCGAAAATGTCGAATTCGAAAAATATTTGCCCGCGCAAGCCGTTTGAAATTCTTCCGGTTTGCCAAAATTTCGATGTTTCATATCTCACGGACCATAAAATGCAACTAATGTATTGGAATGGCTCCAGAACTTAAAACCATTCAATCTGAACAATTTGATACCTTTTGACTCCTGAAATATATATTTACCTGGAAAAGTACCTTGAAAGACAGGGATGTTTGAGCTTAAAAGATCATAATAGATGGCGCCATGACGCAGCCGTCAATTAGTGTCCCGCTACGTCGCTTATACAAGAATATATTAGCCAAAGGAGCGGATATAGGATTTGAGCCTATTATGAATTCGATGAATGAACATTTACCTTCATAAGATGATCTAGATTTTTCTCGCTTGCAGTTTTAAATATAATTGGTAATGGTTGCTTTCAAAGCAGGTCCAATTAGGATGAGCCAGCCATATATAGATTAGGTATCTAAGCATGTAGTCACTGCGGAAAAATTTCAAGTGTTAAAATGTATGGAAGAGCCAGTCGATTATGCTCAGATTAGTCTTGCTATCACTAGCAAGGAGAATACCGTATTTCGGGAAAAATGAAGCTACACGACACCCAGCTTGCCGTCAATACAGCCGTTGTCGGTCGAATTATGATGCTGCGGTTTGAAGAGACTGAGGCCAGGAAGCGGACGAATTTCATGTTTCAATAGCTCAATATTCGAACCGACCGCTGATGAAGTTACCGAGACTTACAGAAGAGCATCTGTGCCAGCAAGAAACAGGTACAAAGTTCGCTGAGAAATAAGGAAGCTTTATAATTTGAAGGAAACGATCAGAAGGTGCCTACAAAACCTGAAGATATTGTAAGCATGGACAAAGCATGACACCATTGTTTGACATATCAAACAGAGCTCTACCATCAAAGGTATCGGCAAACAGAACATTTCTGGAAGACCAGCGATGAGCACAGAGGTTGTATATTGGTGGCTTGGATGCAGTCGTGACAGACCATTGGAGACGGCAGCAGCTGAGCCAAGCCACTG
Source organism: Lepas anatifera (assembly GCA_034440635.1). Classification (NCBI taxonomy): domain Eukaryota; kingdom Metazoa; phylum Arthropoda; class Thecostraca; family Lepadidae; genus Lepas; species Lepas anatifera. Next base: position 100,355 of record JAOTON010000297.1, on the reverse strand, counting down.
CTGCTGTCTTTGTGCTACCAGGAGTTCTCCGGATGTTGCGTTCTGACGGAGCCAAAGCTGCGTCAGAACGCAACAGCACCATTGACAGCGACCGCTGGTGGTATATGCAGCAGCGAGCTTCCTATTTGTAGCATCACACCAGCTGCTAACAGCCGCACGCGAACAGGCTCTGGCAGGTATAAATCAATCTCTGAAATAAAACTTATTTCTAAATGTTACACGGAAGTCGTTTATAGACTTGTCCGGGTGATTGTCATATTATTGTGCCGAATACGGACGAGCCGGCCTCCCGATCAGGCCTTATTGGCGGCAGCAGCAGTGGCTTGCCGCAGCTGCTGCCGTCTCCAACGGTCTGTCACGACTGCATCCAAGCCCCCAATATACAACCTCTGTGCTTCTCGCTGGTCTCCAGAAATGTTCTGTTTGCCGATGCCTTTGATGGTAAAGCTCTGCTTTATATGTCAAACAATGTGGTCATGTTTTGTCCGTGCTTACGATACCTTCATGTTTTGTAGACGCCTTCTGATCGCTTCCTTCAGGTTACAGTGCTTCCTTATTTCACAGCGAGCTTTGTACTTGTTTCTTGCTGGCACAATGCCTCTGTAAGTCTCGGCAACTTCATCAGCGGTCGGTTCGAATTTTCAAGCTATTGAAACGCGAAATTGTTCACTTTCCTGGCCTCCATCTCTTCAAGCCGCAGCATCATAATGGACCGACAACGTCAGCCCCAATCGAGACTGGTTGAGCGGCAGCATGCATGAATCATGTTAAGCGGCTTACGGCGGCGCTAGGTGGGTGTAGCTTCATTTTTCCCGAAATGCGGTATTCTACTCGCTAGTGATAGCAAGACTAATCTAAATATAATCAACTGGCTCTTGCATACATTTTAATACTTGAAATTGATCCGCAGTGACTACATGCTTAGATACCTAATCTATATAGGCTGGCTAGCTGATCTGTTGTATCTGTTGTATCTGTATTAAATCACCAACAGAATTGGACCTGCTTGAAAGCAACCATTACCAATCATATTTAAAACTGCAAGCGAGAAAATCTAGATCATCTTGTGAAGGTAAATGTTCATTCATCGAATTCAAAATAGGCTCAAATCCTATATCCATCTCCTTTGGCTAATAGCTTTGACATAAGCGACGTAGCGGGACAGTGGTTGACGGCTGCGTCATGCGCGCCATCTATTATCATCTTTTAAGCTCAAACATCCCCGTCTTTCTAAGGTACTTTTCGGGTAAGTATATATTGCAAGGAGTCAAAAAGGTTTGAAATTGTTCAGTTTCAATGGTTTTAAAGTTCTGGGGCCTTTGAATACATCAGTTGCCTTGTATTGTCCGTGAGATAGAAAACATCGAAATTTTGGCAAACCGGAAGAATTTCAAACGGCTTGCGCGGGCAAATATTTTTCGAATTCGAAACTTTCGACCAGAAAATCGTGATCAGCGGCCATCAATACATTAGAAAACACCCGGTAATCAAAGATCCTGTGAAAAAATGGTGATCACGACATGGCCTAATGGGGATCTCATTTCAGACTGGACATGTTCAAGTTTCCAGCAGAAGCACGATGCCTGCAAATGTTACACATTTGGCGAATGCCAACCGTGTTGATTATGTATGTACATCAAGCAGAGTTCCTACAGCGGCACCACACTGCGCAAACCCCCCCCACTAATGTCTCCTTTCCTCTGAGCGACCTCGACCCCACCCTGGTGGCTATCGGATCCCAGCACATCTCCGGTGATCTTGTGCATGATTTATATGCAGTGGTTGAAGACCATGGCAGCGCCCGGACCGGCCACTAAACTGTCTTCTGCCTGAACCAGCCGGCGGCGCTTTGGTTCTTTCTGAACGATGCCTCTGTCAAGGTAGTGCTCTGCTCTGCTATGCTATGCTCTGCTATGCGGAGATGCCCGTACATGCTCTGTTGTGCCACCAATAAGTTATCTCGACCCTGGATTGGTGTGCTGTTTTATTGTTATTTGTACTGAGAAGGTGCCGTGGCACTTATTTGTTTTCACATTTGTGATGGTAAGGACCTAAAAGTTGTCCGATATGTGTGGAGGGGTTTGATTACGTGAAACATATATATAATGGTAAAAATAATAATTGAGTCTAATATTTAAAATTCACTGAAAGACTATTACGCCGTTACCTTATATCTGGGAGTAAGGTATCGACCACATGGTACAGTGCATTTGACATAGGGTCATTCCACCATAAATCGACCAAGGCATAAACCCTACTATCTCCAAAATTGGTATATGGGGACTCACAAGGGCGTAGAATCCACCCATGGCACCCAAAAAATTATTAAAAATTGGTTTGAGAGAAATGGCCTCCGGCAATTTCTGAAGGTCATCATACAGGCATTGATTAGAATGTCTATAGCTCCAAAAGTTTTCAAGTGATTTCTGAAATTTTTTATAGTTCTAGGATTTAAATTCCACGGGCAACATTTTTATTATCTTCAATTTTGAAATTTAAACAAAAAATGTTTGGTGAACTCATGACCTAGTTTTATAACGGTGACCTTGACCCGTAGTACAGTGAAATTAAAAATTCTCTTGAAAGCATTTTTACATATGGTAGTAGTCTTTCATATCAAATAAAGAAAAATGGCTTTCGAAATGCATATACTACTTTTAGCTTCATATATATAACACTAGGTGTCACTGTGGAGCTATGCTATCGTAACTCATGTTCTAATTGACTTGCAACCTTAAAATAAAAACATTTGAAGAATCAAAATCAAGCAGTCAACCTAGAGTTCAAGCATTTTAACACAACCACAGGAATAGGGTGTTACGCGCCCCTATTTTGAATTCACATTATTGTCCCTTTGGGAATGAACTTAGCTGTTGTAAATGTCAAATATGGTTGTTTGGATCATTGTTTATCTTTTGAAAATAAATGTGTTCCCGTCACATTGAATCACCGAACTATGATGTTATTTCCAGAAGCATTTAACCCGCGCCCAACAGGGGTCCGGCGCCACCTTGGCCCCACTGGGGGCCATCAATGCCCCTCTAACTCAGAAAATATGGAAGTTAGCGCAAAGCTGCAAAAGGCATTAGAAAGCTCATGTGAATTCAGTAAGATTTTACTAACACGTTTAAGCGCTCAGGTCTATGTTTTGACCTCCAGAGGTCAAGTTATGTCACGATAGGCTATTTCCAGTAAAACATGCAATCCTTAAGAAACCTGAGCATAGCTTTCACGCCATTAGAGCTATTGAAATCTAGCAAAATCATTTGATAGGAAAATGCCAGGACTTTCTCCGCTATGTGGAGCATAATGGCCTCCCGCCAGTGGTTTGACCTCCAGAGGGTACCTCGTGACACTTGATATGACCTGAGGTCTCGAAAGGTAAGAAAGTGACCGTCTTGTATATCAAATGAAAACTAGTGACGAGACATACACGATGACCTTTGATTCAGTGTTGTAGCTTAATTAGGTCAAAAGTTACCGTTAAAATGTTGTTTTTGACCTCTGGTGACCTTTGATGATCCAAGATAGGTCCAAGGGCAATATCGCCCCTGGGATCCATGAAAGGGTGTCCAAGAACGCTTGTCTGAGCTAATTGAGCATTTACGATTATTTTGTGACTGTTAGCTCATAAGACAGCTTTTCCCATGCTTGTTCTATGGAAGAGGTTACCTGGTGACCTGACCTCAGGTTACCAAATCGAAAAATCCCGAGGATAAATTTTGTAGACTCCGGAGGGGTCATGAAGTGTTGAAAGTTTTAAATCGATCGGCTTAGAAATGTAGCTATGGTAAAGCTCAAAAGTTAAAGTGAGGTGACCTTGGTTGACATCGCCTGGTGACCTGACCTAGGGTGACCCGGGGTAATAAATTTTAGAGATAATGGAAAAATAATGGGGTAAGAGGTAGAACCTTCAACCGCGGTGCTTCCCCTCGTTGTTTTTCTGTTGTTCCGAAAAAAACCTTAGGGGGACCACGGATTTCATTATTCTTGGTGGGGCGAGGGTTAAGGAAGATTTTTGGATTTTGAGGCTTTGTGTCGCGTTCCCTCCGAACGTAGCTTGAATTTAAAACATGTTATGACCTCAGTTCGGCTTTTATAGCCTTTGGTAATCTCTTGTGGCATTTCAAACGTGTTTAAACTTGACCTATGGTAATCTCGTAGTGAATTTTGCTCAGTATACTCATTATTTTAGCTCTTTTATAATGAAGAAGTTTTAGGCACTAAAAACAAATCATTGGTGACTTTTAGTGGTGCATTGCATTACATGGGACTGGTTCAGAGCTCAAAAGTACTCCTTAGAAGTGAAAATAACTAGTTCAGAGTCCACATCATTTAAATGGACTATTCACAAGCCATTCTGAATCATTTACGCCAATTTAGTGAGTTTCTAATCATCTGTCACTGCTTACACTCCCTTCAAGGTCAAATTAGTTCAAAGGTTGAAAAGGTCAAGTCCGTTTTGGAAGAAAAACGTCTTGTTCAGTGTCATTTTCATGCAAATTGACTATTCGTAAGACATTTTGCATCAATTACGCCAAGTGCCTGCTTCATCGTGTGTTATTGCTTACATCCCCTTCAAGGTCAAATAAGGTCAAATTTCGAAAAATTTCAAGTCCATGTTATATGCAAACCAACTAGTTTAGTGCCCATGTCATTCAAATTGACTATTCATAAGCCATTCTGCATCATTTCCTCCAAGTAAGTTTGCTTCTTCAATTGTTATTGCTTACCCCCTTTCAAGGTAAAAATTGTCACAGGTCGAAAAAGGTTAAGCCCGTATCGGACGCAAGTAAAATAATTCGGTGTTCATCTCATTTAGAAATACCGAATTGAAACACGCATCTGTAGTCGTTATTCGACACAGAGTTATCAATGAGGTCACGCAAGGCCAAATAAAGGTCATTGAATGCCAAAAAAGGTTATAAAAGGTCTAACCTGATACAAATGAACCTCGAAGGCTGAACAAATATTCTGGGACAGTTCATGAGCAAATGATGTAAAAGAACGGTAAGAGTCTGGAGCATTCACGTGAAAACGGGTACAGGCGCCCAAATGACCCCAACATGCCTCCACTCTTGAGGTCATAACTCCGTGACCTTGAAGGGTAGGAACAATTCTTTGCAAGATGTCGGCAATAAATGCGTCAGAGGCTATACAACATTTCAAGACTCTAACTTAAGAAGCTCGTTTTCAATTCTTGAAAAACCTGAGGGGGTTGCAACACCTCCCCCTGTACATGTAAGGGTAAAGGGATCGGGATCGGGATCGGTAACGAATCGGGATAATATTGAATCCCGGATCGATATTTCAAACACAAAAAAGCGGGAAGGTGATATAATAAAACATAAGAATCAACAACATGCACAGCGTTGTTTAGCAATATACCACCAAACAAACACAACAAAACCGCTCCCCAGACGAGATAACTGGCATCGCTCACAGTTCACCGTCAGTTTCTCGTTCGAGCTCGAGTCTGAAAAGTAAAAAATGTTTTTAACGACCAACGAGACATGCATTGCGATCGAAAAACCAGACGCAGGCTTTAATAGATTACAATGATCCGGGGTGTCACCACCCTGAGGGGCAAAGACAGACATTCTATGTTCTTTTTTACATTTGAAGGAATATTCAAAGCCAAGTTATGACTATGTACTAGCCAAGCAAAGACCAATCAATGTTTCTATTTTGGTATAGTCACATCGCCAGATAGCAAAATCAAGGCTCGAAAATATGAGAAAAGTTTCTGCACAAAGCATTGCCCCCAAGCAGAAAAGAAGAATCGTTACAGTTGACCCGGTCTCCCTTATCAACTTTACAGAAAAAGTAATGCAACGACCACCTAAATCACATATGCACCAACACAATAATAATAAATGGGCTAAGCACTTCACACCGGCACACCAGTAACCAGTCGACGCGCTACACACTCCCGCCTAATCCACGAACGAGCTCTGACGCGACAACGCACTGTTTTAAATGAGTTTTATAATCACCTTTCTTATTGCTTTAGGTTTTCTGATGTTTACTCTTTATCTTTTATCTCCGCTGCACCCAATTACGATGGAATAAAAAGCCCCTGTAGAGGATGTCGAAATAACATACAACATACATACATACAACATACAACAACAACATACATACAACAACCGACCACGTCTGAAAGAGCACAGCGTGCCACGGTACCTGGCGGGGCTTCTGGTCGGAAGAAAACATTTGATTGGTTTAGGCTATTCCCGTGGGTTAGTTAAAATGCAGGCTACTAGCCGGGATTCCCGGAACACTCTGTTACGTTTTGTACGAGGAGGACGGCACTGATGGTAGTTAATACAATTTTGTGGATTGCGGTTTGGAACGACAATAGAACAAACTTATATTAACGGGTGTATTGTTTATTTTCGTTAGGGAGTTTTTATTAAGTTTAAGCATGACTGTCTTTTACGGGGCCAATTTCCCGCACTGGGAATTTCGGCGAGGCAATGCCCCCAGTTAACAAAAATGACCAGGACAGATGCATCAAGTAGTTGTAATGAAAGCATGGACGATGATCCTCAGCCAGCACAGTGCTTCAATCGTGCTCAACAGGCTCGAGATAAGATAAGAGTTTCAGAGCCATATCACAGTTCAAGTCATCAGGCTAAGTCCTCAATCCTGCTAGACCAACCATTAGGAAAGGTGGAAAACCGCCCCCGAAAAGGAAAGCTCTCCACACGGCCAATGACAAGTCCTACATTGTGAACGTGTGTTTTCAACGTCGGGAATATCGCACAAAGAACGGTCGAGTCTCGGCGACAAAGCCGATGCCCTTGCTTCCCAAGTGCTACTATCGGGCGGACTGTGACCAGACACAAAGGCCGGGTCACAATAGGTAAATACCTATTTTAATATGACTAAAATATAACCAAAAATATATATTGTCAATATCATTCAGTCTTTATTGTTTTGGGAGCAGAGCATTTATTCTGTTTAGTGTCCATATGAATCATGCATCCCATGGTAATAGATGCTATGAGTATCCTTAACGGAAATATTAACTACTTAACGTATATAACTATGCCACAACGTTATCTAAACAGACACTAATTTCGACCTTTTATGAAAACAATTTCCCAATCCGGGATCCCGGGATATCCGGATGAGGGTCGATGATCCGGATCCCGGATCAAATGTCCGGGATTATCAGCCCTAATGTAAGGGTTAACACCCCCTATGGCGTTGACGGGAAAGAAATTGGTTGAAAAGTCCATGGCGCCCCTCTTAAATTCGGACGTTCCGTCGTCACTGGCATTAACCATACCGTGAGTTACGATGGTACAGCTCCATAGTGACACCTAGTGTCATGTTTCGGAAGTAAGAACTAGTATATTTAGTGCGAAAGCCATATTTTTATTACTTTACCTAAAATAGTATTTCCAAAGGTAAACATGCTTTTACACGAGTTTAAACATTTCACTGTACTGCGGGTCAAGGTCACCGTTCAAAAACTAAGTCACGAGGTCATGACGTCAATTTTGCAGAAATATAAAAATCGAAGATAGCCAAATTGAAATATGCTAAATGGTGAACAACAATGTAAAATATCGTTACAATCATTAAAAAATGGCAGAACTATAGGCTTTCAAAACAGTGCCTACATGGTGACTCCCGAAAAATGCCGGAGGCTATATCTGCCATACAAAATTTTCAAATAATTTTGTTGGCGCCATGGTTAGATTCTACGTCTTTGAAACCCCCTTGACACCAATTTCGGAGAGAATAAAAAATAGAAGGGTTTTATTTTACGAAATTTTTGGTCGATTTATGGTGGAATGACCCAGTAGTAAGTTCAAATGGCGAGAATCATGTCACTTCAGTATTTTTATGCGGCTTCAAATCGTTTACGTGGATGTTGGGGATGCATTGGCCCTACTGAAACTACGTTGCGTGGCCGTAGAATATCGTTATTTCAAATTAATGAGAAATTGCCGTTACCCTGCTCGAATATGTGCGCAAATGGTTTGTCTCGTGAATGGTTGAAAAAATAAATACATATATAAATAAATAAAGCGTGTGCCTGCAGGTTCTGGAATTCCGGAAATGAAGACGATCTTGCGAGGCGTGCCTTTGGACGAGTACCTGACGTTCCGGACGCTGGTGGCCAAGGTGGTGGGGCTGACTGCTTGTCTCGGATCCGGCATTCCGCTGGGAAAAGAGGTCAGTGTGGAAACAACGGAAGGAAGATATCGCGGCGAAAGAATACACTGCATCACACCTTCAAAAGAGAACTGGGTGACCAGGCAGTGACTTGCGCCTCCGCCTCGCTAGATCCTGCATTAACACGGATATGGAAACGGGACACTGGTGCTTAGATGATCTGCTGACTCAGCTCATTCAGGCAAAGCCTAGCAAGGCTTTCGTGATGGTTTCCAGTTCCTAGTTTCGTCAAAGGAAGCCGAAACTGGCAAATGTCATACTTTCGTTGAAGGAAACCGAAACTGGCAAATGTATGCTCCTAACTCGCCAGTGCACCATGTACCCATACTCGCCATACTCGCCAGTGGACCATGTACCCATACTCGCCATACTCTCGCCATATCTCTCTCTCTCTCTCATCTCTCGCCATACTAATTTGCTGAGTAAGTATGTGTATTTTAATAGCATTCACATCAGTGTATTCTTTAAGCATGGGCCACTTCCCTATCACATTCTTTCGATGCCGCCGCTACCCGGCCTACAGGCAGCCAGAAGCTACTGTGCACTGCCGCCTAACCATGATTGTCCGACTTTCTATTTTGAGGTACAAAAAGTTCGTGCAGTTCACAAAGACTCCGCTTTTTGTCTCCCGGATGACCGGATGACGTCGCGTTCCTAGTTAGGTATTGTTCATTAATTCCATTTTTCATTAGAATTAGACGTTTAGCACCCAGCTTTCGAATTATACCTAAGTTGTCGAAACTGGGACAGTGAGTGACCTCACAAGTCATGTCAAGTATTGCAAATGGTGAACCTTAACACAAAAAATATTTTTGATATATTTCGATTTTTCAGTCCAGAAATTCGTATTGGGCAAAACAATACAGCACACGAAAATTTTGGTACAAGGATGAGAGAGGACACGTATGAACATCGAACAAGGTTGGATACATTATTTCCAGCGGCGGTAGCTTTTGAACGGCTAGGTTTATAAATATGTTGAAAATGTTTAAGGGTGCGTTAACCTCGACACATGCACCACACGACATGACCCATCGGTCAGAACTAATACCCTGTTTCCCCATCAACAGATGTCAGGCCATTCGTTTATTTATCTTGATACACAGATCGCCCACGTGACACGTTGGTTGTAAACTGTAGTACGCTGTGCATTCCACACTTAACGACCCTTCAGGTGACCAAGAACCGCTGCAGGCAAGGTCAGACGGGTCGCAGTAACAGGTGTCCTAAAAGAGGCGGGTCCAGTATTTTTCAGAGGGTAGACTGCTATTGGGCAAATGTCTTGATTTCTCTAAATGAGAAAGCAGTTGCAGCTCGCACGACTGTCACCTGGGATGGACCAACATGTTGAAACTCAACATTTCCGTAGAGAAAGGCTAAAAACTACCTGAAATGTACCCCACATGTACCCTTAGCAGCAGCCCACTGTTGTCAGCTGTTGGTGTGACGACATGTGCTGACGTCATGGGATCAGCCAATTGAAGCCCTTGAAGCCTGTTTAATATGATAGTCGTTGCCAGATCATGACATCACCCGCAGGTAGATATTTATTTATTTGTTATTTCCCTTTAAAGGGAATGTGGTACCTTGGTTGAATCCTGAAATTTACTGTAATTAGGGGAACTTTTAGCTGAAAATCATGGGAGCGTCCATTATTTCTCTGACAAATGTACAATAAGCTCAATATTTTGATTTTCTAAATGTTACTCTAGGGAAATAAACCAATATCTGTCTGTGGGTGATGTCATGATCTGGCAGCCACTACCATATTCAATAGGCCTTTAAGGGCTTCGATTGGCTGATACTTACCGTGACGTCAGCATATGTCGTCACACCAACATAACTGTCAACTGTGGCCTGCTGCTAAGGGTACATGAGGGGTACATTTCAGGTAGTTTTTAGTTTTTTTCTTCCGAAAGTTTGAGTTTCAAGACAATTGATATATATAGAGTACCGGGTTTTCCCGCATGCTTTACAAATTGGCTATCTCAGTTAAAATCACGTTATAAAGATGCCACATTCCCTTTAATCACTACGTGGAAAGAAAGCATAAACACCGATAGTGCTCCAAGCAATGCGTGTATCGTTCTGTAACCATTAAGAAATATGGCAACTCCACTGTACTCGTGCATGCCCTTTATTTTTGCCCTAACGCCTTTAATCAGTGCTAATAACGCCTATAACGCTAACGCTATAACGCTTATAACGCTGTGACGCTTATAACGCTATAACGCTAATAACGCCTGTAATAATCAGTGCTGCAGTGCTGAACCCAGGGCGGAAGTTATGGACTAAGAACGGTGCAAATTAGGATGGAAGTGATAAGCTGGGGGCGACGGTGATTGGCGAGGGCGGCAAGAAACAGGGCAAAGTCATAAGTCGAGGGCGGCAGTGATGAGCCAGGGCCAATAGCTATGAACTAGGAGCGGCGCGAACCAGATAAGGAGAGGGCGGCAGTGAAGACTCTGGGGGCGGGAGTTATGAACTAGGGGCGGCACAAATCAGCAGAGATGGCCTACCCTGCGTTACGTTACCGAATTACGCTACGTTACGGTTCGATTTTGGCCGAAACTACGCTACGGAATTACGTTACGTTATATTTCATCGACTACGGAATTACGGTACTTTAGCTACGGCTACGGTAAGAATGTATCGTAATAAGATATCAACAATTTGTTCACACATTCATACTCTAACCCTCACCCCGGTGGGGGTTTGTTTGAACACCCCCTTGGGTTTTACCGACGGCACGATAAAACGGCGGTGCGAGGCCCCGCCGTACTTGCCACACCTTATCCTTGATCCATTTCGCAGGTTTCCCCAAAATTTTAAGATTGGGTTAGCTCAGGTCAGGTCACCAGTGCAGGTTAAGTGACTTCACCTCCAAAAATATTTAAGGTGTCAAGTACAAGAGAAAGGGGCGAATGTATCACACTGAAACTGATACCAAATAATGGGCCTACTACAACATATATGCCGGGATTTTTCATACGATGACCTAAGGTCAGCTACGGAGCATGACCTCTCCGTTAGAAATGCATGGGCAAAACAAAAATTGGGTTGTATTTGTGTAGATAAAGCTGATAACACCTTCATATTCCCTAAATCGTAGTATCCTGGGCTCCTTTCTAGGTTCTTGTTGCAATGTTTTACCTGTGATCTCTGAGAGGTCATCTGGGCTACTTAAACAGATTTTCAGACTTGGGTCAATAACTTTGCGGGAAATAACGATAAAACTTTTATTTTGATACCATTACGTTGAAATTGTTACTACGAGTCGATTGTTGTAGTTATTGACTATGCTAGATTAGATAGTGACTTTGACCTGAACTGATGTGTGACCTGATGACATGATGTGTGTGACCTGATGTGTGTGATCAATGGTCAGGAATTCTTGTCACAAGTTGAAAAAAATTTTCGAAACCAAAATCAACCAACTTCTAATTTTACACACTCAAAAATGTGTCTGTGATTTACAGCGATTTGATACATTTCTCGTGAAATTGTTTTGAGTTGGTGATTTTAAAGTAATGGTTTGGTCGTTACTTTTTCAAATATTATCACTTCTGTTTCAAATTTCCATTTAAAGCAAACCGTTACCAAGAATCCTGAGTACTGCGATCGAGATGACGAGAAGGTATATGCATATATGACGTAACTTTGTTTCGTAGTACGCTACGATACGCTAAATTTTGGCTTAGTACGCTGCAGAATTCGCCCAGCAACTCTACGTTTCATTTCCAGAGCTACGGCTACGGAAAAATAATTCCGTAACGTAGCGTAGGCCTGCTCTGCAAATCAGGGCGGAAGTGACAAGTTGGGGAGGGGGTAGCATTGATTAGCCGGGGGTGGCACGCATCAAGGCAAAGGGTATAAGCGAGGACGGGAATGGTGAGCCGTAGGTAGCAGTTATAAACTGCGGGTGGCACGAATCAGGGCTGGAGAGATAAGCTGGGACAGGGACGGCGGACTCCAGGGGGAGGGGTAGGGTGAAAAAATGAGGGTGTGCAAAAGTATATTTTTGCACGCCCGGTTTTGGCTTCGTCTGGGGAAGCGCCCCCGGATTTGGGCGGGCGGCGCCCCCGGGCGGCCAAGAAAACATCAGACCTAAACACCGCCTACCTGAAGAGGTAGGGCCCTCTGTGCGAAATAAAAAAGTTTCAAATATGAATGGTGCCCCCTTTCATCAAAGCCATCCCATGGAGAGCAAATAGACTCAATTTCTCGACTCAACGCGGGGAAATGATGTCGGCGCCCCCCCTCCCTGAGTGGGTGCCCCTAGGGAGCCAAAGGGGCCCCTCTGGGGATGGAGGCGCCACCTCTTGCCCCTGAGAAGGAAGGCGCCCCTCCCGAAAATCTTGTACAACCGCCCGAAAATGAATCCGCCGTCCCCGAGCTAAGGGGGGCAGTCATGAGCCCAGGGCGGCACGAATTAGAGCGGAAGTAATAAGTCAGGGGCGGCATTCATTAGCGGAGTTGGCAGTGATAAGCTGGGGATAGCACCGGTGAGCCACTGGCAGCAGTGATGAGCAGGGTGCTGTTTGAATCAGAGCAGGCAGTGATAAGTCAGGGTTGGCAATAATCAGGGTGGCAGTGATAGGTAGGAGGCGTCAGTGATGAACCATGGCGGCATAAACCAGGGTGGTAGTGATGAGCCGGGCGCAGTTTGATCACAGTAGTAAGACGGAGGCGGCATGAATCAGGGCAGAAATGCTGAGCCAGGGGGCGACACATGCATTGTGATTATGGGTGCTCGCACACCCCAAAGAGATAAAAAAATCCACCCCTGGCTGACACTAAAAGAGTAAAAGCACGGCAGCGGCAGTTTACCATTTACTCGGCTCGGAGAATTCGTCCAATAGACAAACAGATAACGATTAGACGATTGTGGGCTGCTGTTTGCTTCCTGGAAGGGTGTTAGAGATTCCTCCTGACAAAACTTTGCGTACAGCAGGGCCTAAGTTTGACCGGTTTTGGGGGCCATGGCCGGACTGGTCTCCTCGGCAGTGACAAACCAGAGGCGGCAGTGATCAGCCGGGGGCGGCAGTGAAGATTCGAGGGAGGAAATGTCTAACCAGATGCCGCTCATATATGGGTTAATAAAAAACAGGAACAGCATTGATCAGCAAGGGGCGGCGTGAATCAAGGCAGCAATGATTAATCTGGGCGGCAGTTATGAACCAGGGGAGACAGTGATCAGCCAGGGGGTGGCAGTGATGAACCAGGGGCGGCAGCGATGAGTCATTTGGGTCAAAATATGCCAGGGACAGTATCAATGAGCCAGAGGCGGCATGAATTAGGGCGGCAGTGATGAATCAGGGGCGGCAGGATCAGCCGTGAGACGGTCCATCATCATATTTGAGGTTTTAGAGCGCGCCGACATCTAGGGTCATACGGCTCCCATAACACTAAATAAAATACGCAAATAGGACATTTCCGCACGAATGTTAACAAGCCAGGTGGTAAAACAGGTCAGGTTGTGAAAGTTGTATCAGAAGATTATATAAAACACATAACAAATGGAATGAAATACAAATACTGAAAAAATGGCACAGACAATTTCACACGGATATACTCATGTCAGAGACTATAGGTAACATGAAACTCGACGCTATGTAAAACCTGAAAGACTACTAGGATGAATATATGACATTAAAACTAACGCTCCTAAGATATAACAGAAAAATGCTCCCCCAGAACTCTCACTGCCCAGATATCCCCAGGATGCTCACTGCCCCGGGAGACGGCAGTGTTGAACCAGGGGCGGTAGTTATAAGTCAAGTGCAGCAGTGATCAGTCAGGGCCGGCAATTAGCAGCCAAGGGGCGGAATTTATCTGTCAAGTGGCGGCAGCTATCAGCCAGGGGCAACATTTATCAGCCAGGGGGTGGCACTTATCAATTCTGCGGGGGCGGCAGTGATCAGCCAGGGGCGGTAGATATCATCCAAGGGCCGGCAGTTTTCAGTCAGGGGGCGGCAATGATCAGCCAGGGGGTGGCTGTGATCAGCCAGGCAGTGATCAGCCAAGGACGGAAGTTATCAGGCAGGGGGCGGTAGTGATCTGCCAGAGCGCAGCAATTATGAGCCAGGGGCGGCAGTGATCAGCCAGGGGCGGCATTTAACAGCCAAGGGGCGGCAGTTTGCAGTCGAGGGGCGGCAGTGATCATCCGGGGCGGTAGTTATCAGTCAAGAGCCGGCAGTTATCTGTCAAGCGGCGGCAATGATCAGCGAGGGGCGGCAGTTATCAGCCAAGAGCCGGCAGTTTTCAGTCAGAGGGCGGCAATGGCAATTTTCAGTCAGAGGGCCCAGGGGGCGGCAGTGATCAGCCAAGGGGCAGCAGTTATCAGTCAGGGGGTGCCAGTGATCAGCCAGGGGGCGGTAGTGATCAGTCAGGGAGCGGCAGTTATCAGTCAGTGGGCGACAGTGATCGTCCAGGGGGCGGCATTGATCTGCCAGGGGGCGGTAGTTATCCGCCAGGGGGCGGAAGTTATCCGCCAGGGGCGGCAGTCATCCGCCAGGGGCGGCAGTTAGCAGTCAAGGGGCAGCAGTTATCAATCAGGGGGCGGCAATGATCAGCCAGGGGGCGGCAGTGATCAGCCAGGGGCGGCCGTGGTGAATGAGGGGCGGTAGTGATCGGCCGGGGGCTGCAATGATGATTCGGTGGGCGACAGTGACTAACCAGGAGGGGCAAGTATATGGGTGTTGAAATAAACCGGGGTGTTGAGACGGGGGCGGCATGAATCAAGGCGGCAGTGATAAACCAGGGATGTCAGCGATCAGTCAGCTGATCAGTGATGAACAAAAGGCGGCAGTAATCATCCGGAGGGGGCGGCAGTGATTAATTCTTGGCATCAGTGATCAGGCGGGGGCGGCAGTGATGTGGCGTCATAAATCAGGGGAAAAGGATAAGTCAGGTGGCATAGATTAGCTAGGGATGGAAACAATCAGAGTGGAGGTAATGAACCCGGGACGGGAAAAACTTGACAGGGGCGGCACGAATCAGGGTGGCAGTGATGAGATAGGGTGACACTCTTCAGGGTAGCGGTGATAAGACAGGGGCGGCACATGTATTGGGGGTGCTCAGCACATGATTGGAGGTGCTCGAATTAGGATTGGGGGTGCTCGGGCACCCCCAGAGATATAAAATTACACCCCTGTCCACGGGTATGTCTTCTGGCGTCCAATACGAGTATGTTGGTAGCTCCCATGTCCATAAAGTCATGCAGCAGCTGATACACACGAATCATGTCCCCGCGTCGTCTTCGATAGTAGAGTGATGGAATTTTTAATTTCTCCAGTCTCGAACAGTATGGTAGCTCCCTGAGTTCTGGAATGAGCGTTGTTGCCCTTCTCTGCACCTTTTCTACCCGCTTCTGATCTTCACGAGAGAATGGTCCCCATGTTATGTTCCCATACTCCAGATGAGGGCGAACTAAAGTCTTGAAAAGTACCGGTAATGTAACTTCATTGATGTTGCAGAACGATCTTTTTATGACAGCTAAAATTTGGTTCGATTTCGCTACTGCTGCCGCAGTGTGCTGCTTGAATTTGAGCTCTGCGTCGACCCAGACACCCAAGTCCTTTTCTTGTGTTGCCTCTACGAGCGTGCTCCCTCTAATCGTGTACTTCTGCCCTATGCTTTTCGCACCAACGTGAAAAATCTTGCATTTGTTTTCGTTGAATGGCATGAGCCATTCGTCGGACCATTTCACAGCCTCGTTGATGTCCACCTGGAGCTTTGCTGCATCACTAGGGCCACTGACGGGGTAGTAGACCTTTGTGTCGTCAGCAAACATCCTTGTAGAGCAACATAGTCGATCAGGAAGGTCATTGATACATCATTGAATTTTGCTTCGATATAAATTTTGCACTGGAATTAAACCTTTGCATTGCTTTGAAATCGTGTGCATGGCGGCACCATTTGATGAAGTTAAATATATTTTTGCACTGTGCAGCACAGCTCTCTGTCAGGAGATGTAAATTCTTCATTCATTTCTCTCGCTTTCATGCTCCAGGCATAAGTTCTGAACATACAGATCAACTATTACTACTAGAGAGGAACTGCCAATCAAAATCCCTATACCCGGTTGAAGAAAATTGAAGCTGAAATCTGGCTTTTATTAAGTAAAAAATATCACCTTCTCATCCTTTTGACAGGCTTATTGCTCAAACGAGGTACACCATTTGTAGTAACCAACTTCGACTTTTGACAAAGACAGCTCAGAGTCAAACATGAAGAGTCACACGTCACAAACTTAGTCCGTGCTCATAATCCCAAACCATTTTGGAGCTATGTAAATTCAAGACTGAAAGTAAGGCCTAAAATTGAGGATTTGTACGATTCCGATGGTGCACTACAAAGCTCTGATGAAGAAAAGGCCAAACTCTTGAATACATACTTTCAATCAGTATTCACACTTGAGGACACATCAATAACTCCGGATTTCAAAAACAGATATCACGGCCCTCCGATCCATAAGTGTCGCCACCGGCAAAAAGTGGGGGGAGCCAGCCAAACTTCAACATGATGCTGACAAAAAACTTTCATCATCAGGACCAAAAACTGTTCGAATTTGGGCTCCTCGTTGCCTTCCGCAGCGGCTGGATATAACAATGTCCGGCTTTCTCTCATTTTGACTGAGATCAGGAAATTTTTGGCCAAAAAGTGGGGGGGGCCAGGTCCCCCCTGGCCCCCCTTTTCCGACGCGTATGCTCCGATCATTGACATAGAAATAGACGCTCAGCTAGTTCTCAGCCGTCTGAAGAATATCAAGGTAAATAGTGCAGCAGGACCAGATAATGTTCAAGCACGCATCTTACAAGAGGTGGCAGATGACATCGCGCAATCATTTGCTTGTTTCTTTCGTATGTCACTACCGAGGGGTTCTGCCCACTGCCTCGAAACTGGCATTAGTGGTTCCCATTTTCAAGAAAGGCAATGAACAGAAACCTGAGAACTACAGACCCATAAGTCTTACCTCCATTCCGTGCAAAATCATGGAGTCTGATTAGGGATGGCCTACTTCGCTTTTTGCTGGAAAGGAACCTGCTCTCTAACCACCAACATGATTTCGTCCTGGTCGATCTTTGTCACCAAGATGGGCTCTTTGGTGTGGCTGTGAATTATGGTTGCGTAGCGGTTAGGACCTTTCCGTGGGCGATGAAGATACTTTTTGTAGTAAGTCCAATTTATTTGCCCACGTTTAGCCTGGCGTTGTGAACAGATCGTAACTCAGCAGCAGTTCCAACACTCTGCACTGTCAGCAGCCTCCTCGTCACCACTGGTCACATGTCACGGAGCTGACCGGCAGAACTTCCACGTCGCAATGGCGAATGCGAAACACGACTGTCTACTCAGCGCTGAAGGCGGCTGTTTATATACGATTTGATACCGGATGCTGACGAGTTGACTGAGAAAATTTCATCATCCAGAAATGAGGGCAACTGTGGATTTCCGAGAATACTGGGTACCAGAGTACGCCAGGTGTCTGCGGACTGGGGTGTGATGGGGTCAAATCTTAATGCAATATCCTGTCGGCACTTCAGATCTGCATAGCACTAATGGAAGTCCATTAGTTTTATGGGCGCTTTGAACTCAATGACTGCCATTCTCATGCCAAAGGCACGAGGATTTGGCGTCTTGGCCTTGAAGCGGTCACCTCTAAGCAGGGTTAACGCTCGGTGCGGCCACGTGGATTGGCACATGTCGGTACAAGTTTGCGAACATGTCGGTGCAAGTACTCAAGCTTGCCCTGACTGGGTGTAAAGCATTAGGTTTGACTATGGAGAGGGCTGTTTGTAAGCTTTATGAATTCAGAAATTTAGTAAGTTCAAAGGGGTGAATAAAATCTTTATTACAATCTTGCGACACTCAACTACTACAAATAATTGAAGATTGGTCAAGAAGTGTTAAAGAGGGGAAGCCCACCGATGCAGTGTATTTGGATTTTCGTAAAGCTTTCGATACGGTTCCCCATCAGAGATTGCTGCAAAAGCTAAACTGCTACGGTGTGGCTGGAAAGCTTCTGGCCTGGATTAATGACTTTTTGTGCCACCGCCAGCAGTGTTTTTCCATAAATGGTTCTGTGTCTAACTGGGTCACAGTTTCCAGCGGAGTACCACAAGGATCTGTGCTGGGTCCGTTACTCTTTTTAGTGTATATCAATGACCTTCCTGATCGACTTTGTTGCTGTACAAGGATGTTTGCTGACGACACAAAGGCCTACTACGCCGTCAGTGGCCCTAGTGATGCAGCAAAACTCCAGGTGGACATCAACGAGGCTGTGAAATGGTCCGACGAATGGCTCATGCCATTCAACGAAAACAAATGCAAGATTCTTCACGTTGGTGCGAAAAGCATAGGACAGAAGTACACGATTAGGGGGAGCACGCTCGTAGAGGCAACACAAGAAAAGGACTTGGGTGTCTGGGTCGACACAGAGCTCAAATTCAAGCAGCACACTGCGGCAGCAGTAGCGAAATCGAACCAAATTTTAGCTGTCATAAAAAGATCGTTCTGCAACATCAATGAAGTTACATTACCGGTACTTTTCAAGACTTTAGTTCGCCCTCATCTGGAGTATGGAAACATAACGTGGGGACCATTCTCTCGTGAAGATCAGATGCGGGTAAAAAGGTGCAGAGAAGGGCAACAAAGCTCATTCCAGAACTCAGGGAGCTACCATACTGTTCGAGACTGGAGAAATTAAAAATTCCATCACTCTACTATCGAAGACGATGCGGGGACATGATTCGTGTGTATCAGCTGCTGCATGACTTTATGGACATGGGAGCTACCAACATCCTCGTATTGGACGCCAGAAGACATACCCGTGGACACCAATGGAAGCTCATCAAACCCTATGCGTCATCAACGGTACGAAGAAACGCATTTGGAGTGAGGGTGGTAAATGATTGGAATAGTTTGCCAGCTGACGTGGTAGATGCCCCCTCATTGAATGCTTTCAAATCTAGACTCGATAACCACTGGGCAACTATTCAATACGTGATACCAGACGAAGATAGGTAGCGGCTATCTTACCAGAAGCGCCATTTTGAATAGGTTTTTAACTTTCCAGGATATAATATGTACGTGCATTCTCAATTTTTCGTGCATATTAGTTTTTTTAACTCTTCGATGTATGTCATTGGGGGCAAGAGCGAACCCTACAGGCCAGGTGCCTCAATGTTCCGAATATATTATTATTATTATTATTATTATTATCTTCAGGCGCTCGTGCACTTGATATACGTCATTCTCAGCGGAAAAGTTCATCAAATTTTCGGTAGAAGGCTGAAAAAGTACCACACTTAATTCACAAATTATTCCGATGTATTGTGTCCTTTTTACTTTTTCCTTTAAAAATACCTATTCCATTTACGCGGCCATTATCACTATCGCACCTTCCCGTCAGACGCATGTTAACACTTCGTCGTCCTTCATCGTCTCCATCATATGTTTGTGGGACGAATATTTCTTAGACCATTTTTGAAAATTTCAGTAGGTGAGGAGGGGGTCATATGATACAGTTTTCTTGGGTCAAGCTGTATCTTCCAAAATATCCCTATGATATGTATAAAGCGAGTTTTATTTGATATCTTATTCAATTTTTTATCTGTTATATCTATTATTTTCTTTTCGGTTTGAAGAAAAACATATACTAATTGTAAACATGAAACAAAGTCAACATTTTCAGCATGCCCCCACTACGGGATAAGTTATTACTGGTCAGGGGGCAAGTTGTGGTGCACGAATATTGTCTTATAAAACTGATCAAAACATGTACTCAACATCAGAAATATTTTGTAGCGGGACAATGCCAGTGGTACTGGTTGGTGTTGGTCTTCGGTTTACTAGTCCACCTTGTGTCCCCTTTTCTCGTGTTGTGTTTTGGTTTTCCTCTTCTCGGAGTACGGTGTCGTTTTCCTCTGTCTAGCGGTCTGCTTTACCATCGTGAGCCAAACAATTTTATGTTCACCAATCGGTGTTATATTGAATTGAAATTAGATTGCTTATTTATATTTATACCCATGCTGTCTGTATGAAGACAAAATAGCACACACCAGAAAAATCGTGCTAGGCCGAAACGACGCCGACCCATTCTGGGCCTGAATAAAAGTTCTTAAGCCACTGTCAGTCTTCAGTGGTCGCCAGACCACTGGAGATGCGTCCGCCCGGGCAGTTGAGTCAGAAGTCTTCCCCCAGGGGTGGAAATTTGTGGCTTTGTTCAGGCAAACAGATGATGGATTGATGACGGTCCAGCTATCACATCGTCGTACACCAGTACGTACACAGTACTTTTTCCCTGACATAGTACTTGTACCATGGTACCGTAACGTACCGTGGCACACCTGTCTGGGATGACCTCCAAATTACATACCAGTGGAAATAGATTGTAAATTGCAAGGGTAACTAATATCGACGTATGTATGCTGGCCACGGCCCTCTGATATTGGAAGTGACTCACAATGACAGGAAAGCTATCTAAAAGAAAGAACCCTGAGCAGGCACAATACTGGCGAGCCTACCAAAAGTGAAACAGAACTGCAGAGGTAGACTGGGGGGAGCAATTATTACAATTTATTTCTTACAATGTGACCAAGCGGCGCAAAAATCACAGACGTAACTTCGAATTTTTTCAGCATTAGTACATGGTTCACAGAAATTGTTAATCAATTGAATTCACTTAAGTCAATTTATAATCATTAAATTAACTTTTGGCATCGGGGATTCTCAATTCGTTCTTTGCACCGAATTGTTACGCCAATCTTTTGGTTGCGACTGTCGACAACCCTTGGTTTATTTTGCACGCGTGCTGAAGGTATTCTGCCAGTTGAGGCTCCGTCCAGGGGCACAGCCAGGGGGGGATACTTAGCGATAAAACTGTTTTTTACAGTTTGGTGCCTTTTTTGGTCGGCTAGGGCATTCTGTCGCCTTTCCAAGCACCCGGGAAGAGTATAGGCACGTACTCTGTTTCCAGCTATTGCCTCATCGTCGCTTATAATCGTACGGGCGAAGCTAATCTGGCGCCCCTTGAGCTCATCTGGTGCCCAGTGAGCTGGTCTTGGCCCCTTGAGCTGATCGTGTGCCCTCTAAGCTAATCTGGAGCCTCCTGAGTTAATCTGGTGCACCCTGAGCAAATTATTGTGCCTCTTGAATCTATGTTATGCTGTGTGAGCTTGTCTGATGCCTCCGAGCTTGCCTGGTGCCCTATTAACTGTTTTAGTGCCCGTTGAGCTGATCTGGCCCCCTGGACTGATCTCATGCCTCCTGGAGTTGATCTACTGTGCCCTGAGCCAATATGGTGCCTCTTGAGCTGATCAGCTGATCAGGTGCCTCCTGAGCTGGTTATTGATGTCTCCTTAGATGATCTGGTGCACCCTGAGCTGATCTAGCCCCCCGCTCTGATCTTTGATTGATCTGGTGCCCCCTAAGCAGTTATATTCCTCCCTGAGCTGAACTAATGCCCCCTTGATTGATCTGGTGCCTCATGAATCATCATTTTGCCTCCTCAACCCCTCAAATGCCCTCTGAGCTAGTGTGGTGCCCTTTAAGCTGACCTGGGTCTTCTGGGTTGATTACGTGATTTCTTGAGCCGCTCTAAAGCCCTGAAATGAGCTGGGCCCACAGAGGCTGATAAGGGCCCCCGAGCTGATCTGGGTCCCGAGCTGGTTTGGGACCACCGATCTGATTCCTTGTCCCCGAAGCTGATCTGGTGTCCTATTTGCCGACCTGGTGTCCCCTGGGCAGCTCTGGGGCTCCTAGACTGAATGGGCCCCGGCTTGGTTAGGGATCCCTGAGCTGATTTAGTGCCCCTGACTTGATCTTGCCCCTTGGCCTGACTTGAGGCCCCTGAACTGATCTGGGGCCCAAGAGCGGATCTGGGTTCTGGGGCTGCCCTGAGCTGGTATGGGCCCTGGGGGTGTCCTGAGCTGGTCTGAGCGCTGAGCTTGTGAGAGCCCTTTAACCCTCGCCCCGTGGGGGGGTGTTTGAACACCCCCTCGGGTTTTTCTGGCGGTACGAATTTGAGAGAATTGAGATTTGGAGGTGAGGGTGAGTAACGTCAATCTCTCGAAGCAGTAGGGAGGTTATTTCAAGTAATGGGTCGCAAGATGTTTTTGAACATGCGAGGGAATGGTTTTAGCAACGACAGAGGTCGACCCAAAGGTGTTAATTTAGAATATTGAACTCATGGAGGTTGTGAAGAAGACTGCCTGCCACCGCCAAAGCTAGGGACCTTGAAATGTATTATTTAGAATTTATAATGTTGTTGCAAGTTAACCGAGTGTCAGCTTTGCTTACGTTACTTGAGTTCCTCCATTTAAGTTAGAACGTTCGGTCATCTAGAAACTGGGGATGAGGTGGCTTAGTGGATAGCACCCTTGTCTTCTAAGCCACTGGTCCCGGGTTCAAGTCCCGGCGGAGCCTCTGAATAAGTCGATCTGATCCCCAAAATCCCTTCCAACAGGGTGAGAGTTGGCGACGCCGTATGACCCTGGCAGTTGGTGCGTCGTTAAACCCTAACAATTATTATTATTCATCTAGAAACTGCCGCTGAGCACCTGGCCAGGGTGACGCGGGCTCTTTACCCTGCAACCAGGAGGTGAGGTTACAGCGCCCCTCTCCGGCTGGGCAGCCGCCGCAAAGAGGAAAATATAAGTATAAGAAAACAGATGGATTGTTAGTGAGAGTAAACCTCGCTCCGGTGGGGGTTTGAACACCCCCTCGGGTTTTTCCGGCGTCACGAAACAATGGAGGCGCGAAGCGCCGTTGTACTTTTTGTTATAATAAGTTGTGTTCAAGTTGTTTCCAGTACGGCTTCTGGAGTCGAAGTCTCACTAAAGTCATCAAGGGACTTGTCACGGAGACCCCGACCCCACCACCCGAATTAGCAACTCCCTCAATGGAGGGTTAATTTAGAAGCCAAAGTTTAACGTCCCACAAAGCACAGAGACGGCCGCCCCGCTCAGGTTACCCTCTCACCAGTCAGTTGCCAGCCGACCTACGTCGGGTAAACTATTGAGCGCCGGAGCGTCTCAAGGGAACCGATCCCAAGCCTGAACATGCACTGTCACTGCATGCTTCTGAGCAGCGGGTCGGAGCCCAACGCTCTACCAACTGAGCTACCGGGGCGGCATTACCTACCGGGTACTTGGTCCACCTTATCCTTGATCAATTTCGAAACTTTCTACAAAATTTTAAGGTTGGGTCATCTCAGGTCAGGTCACCAGTGCAGGTCAAGTGACCTTACTTTCAAAAATATTTAAGGTGGCATAAGTAATTAAAACTTTACCACATAATGCACCCACCGAGTACTACAACATAAATTGCGGAATTTTAATATCGATGACCTAAGGTCAGGTACGAATCATGACCTCTCAATTGGATATGCATGGGGAAAACAGGAATGGGGCAATGCCACTTCTAAGTCTAACCACTTCTAAGCCAGAACAGACCAGTGCCTGTGGCACTTCTAAGCCTATCATGTTCTAGTTCTAACCTATCATAGCCTATTTTAACCAAGCTTTAAGCACAGATGAGTAAAATTTTGCCGGGGGATGTCTATGGCATAAATATTTGTTATAAAAGGCGGGGCTGCTATCAGTTTTCAGCTACAGTGTATGCCTGTCATCATTGATGTTTTTAAGATAAGCTACTCTAGCCTAACATCCTTCAGAAAGGTGAAGAGCTTGTCAAGCAGCTCGAGGTGATCATTGCCGAGTAGCATTTTGGGAAATTTCATCAGTTCGTGGTAGGGGTTTTCCATGGCGTCACAGGTACCACAGGTACCCGCACGCTCAAAGGATCTCATTTGGAGTGTCCATTCCTAAGTCTGGTGAGGATAACCTCGCCCCGACGACTGTGTTGGTTTGAACTGGGCCAGTAGCCGATGTTAGGCTTATGTATAACAAATGGTCGCTGTGGCTGGTTATCCGATTATTCTGGATTTGCCGCCGGATGTGGTTCTGGTGGAGAGCTTTGCTATCACCTCTAGGCCGCTTGAGAGGTGCTATCTCTGAGTTCTAGGGACTTTTGTATCCGTCAGGATTATGTGACTTTATTAACCCTCGCCCCACCGGGGCCATCGATGGCCCCCTAAGGTTTTTCCGGGATAGCAGAAAAACGACGAGGCGCAGCACCGCGGTTGAGGGCTCTACCTCTCACTGCATCATTTTCCCATCATCCCTGAAATTTTTTACCCCGGGTCACCCAAGGTCAGGTCACCAGACGAGGTCAACCAAGGTCACCTCACTTCACATTTAGAGCTCTGTAAGAGCTACATTTCAAAGTCGATCGATTTGAAACTTCCTACACTTCATGACCCCTCCAGGGTCTACAAGGTGTATATCTGGGATTTTTCGATTTCGTGCCCTGAGGTCAGGTCACGAGGCGACCTCTCCCATTGGAAAAGCATGGGGAAAAGCTATTTCATGATATAAAAGCCACAAAAATGATTGCAAATACTCAGACTGCTCAGAACAACGTTTTTGGACACCCTTTCACGGATCCCAGAGGTCATATTTGCCCTTTGACTTTTCCAAGGTCATCCAAGGTCACCAGAGGTCAGAAACAGTGTTTTGACAATAACTTTTGACATATTTAAGCTAGAGCGGTAAAACAAACACCATCGTGTTTGTTTTGTCACTGGCTTTCATTTGATATACGGCAAGGTCACTTTTTGACCTTTCGTGACCTCAGGTCATATTAGGTCACGAGGTGACCTCTGGCGGTCAAACCACTGGCGGGAGGTCTTTACGTTCCACATAGCGGAAAAAGTACTGGTAATTTGCTATCAAATGAACTTTACCAGGCCTCAATAGCTCTAATGACATAAGAGTTATGCCCAGTTTCCTTAATCATCGCATATTTGAGTGAAAATAGCCGATCTTGACCTAATTTGACCTCTGGAGGTCAAACCATTGACCTGAGCACTAAAACATGCCAAGTAATTTCTTACTGAATTCACGCGAGCTTTCTATTGCACTTTGCAGATTTGCGCTAACGCCCATATTTTCGGAGTTAGAGGGGGCCATCGATGGCCCCCGGTGGGGCGAAGGTGGCGCCGGACCCCCGGTGGGGCGCGGGTTAAGTCACCACTCGTTCTCTTAACATGGAGCGCGCTGGCTCCCGAGAACCCTTCCAACAGGGAAAGAGTTGGCGACGCCATATGACCCTAGCAGTTGGTGTGTCGATAAGCCCCAAAAATTATTATTATTATTAAGTCACCACTCGCTCTACAATGCAGACAAACTAGTGTGTGATGGTCGTACAAACTAGTGTGCGACGATTGCGACGGTCGGAAAAAACGGTGTAATAAATATAATTCATCAAGCTAATCAATTAGATATATATTTCTATAATATTAAATGAGCTAATTGATTTGTTATAGAAAAATAATTATACGACTATGAATTTTTTCCAGAAAATTTAATGTACTTGAATGTAAGTTTTTACACCGATAAAAATGAATCAAACTGTCATTTTCATGCAAGAATTATCCAAAAGATTAAGTTCACGAGCGATCACGGCTCATTTTTCTGACTCGGAAAAAGCCAGGTTTCAGTTTCAAGTGGTCACAACATTTGAATAGCCAGTTCCTCTCTAGTAGTAATAGTTAATCTCTATGGTTCTGAAAAAAAACACGAGCCATCGCAGTGTTGTGTTTGGAGGCATGTTATATCACACAGGCTCCGTGGCCTAATTGTTGTTTATCTCTGCTGTTCAGTAAACCATGAAGAATGAACAGTGCACTAGGAGCGACGCCGCTAAATAGCCAGTTTTAATCACTACCGACAATGTTAACACGCGCATTGACGAGGGGGCGGGTACCCGCCCCTCTCGAGTTTTTCGAAGATAGCAGAAAAACGGCGGCGCGTGGCGCCGCCGTACTTGGCATTAATTTGCCATCATCATTTTTACAACTTCAGTGGAAATTTTAAGGTTAGGTCATCTCAGGTCAGGTCACCAGTACAGGTCAAGTGACCCGACCTCAAAAAAAGTTTAAGATAGCATAAGTCGGAGCAGGGTGAACTTATCCAATTGAAACTCATATCACATAATGGCCCCACTGAGTTCTCTAAAATATGTTCCGTTATTTTTGATATCGATGACCTAAGGTCAGGTACGAGGCATGACCTCTTCATTGGAGATACATGGGAAAAATGGTTTTTACGGAATAACTCAGTAACGGATGGTGATAGAACATTTATTTTAGTTGCATTAGACTTGCATGGGCTTTGCGGTTCTAATGATATGCATTTTATATAATTTGACCCTGACCTGACCTCAGGTCAGGTCAAATCCCTGATTTGAACTAGCAAGGTCAACTTATATATCATTCGATTCGGCTTGGTGAGAGGATTCATATAGCTTATATCGTTTTGCTCTATCTTTACTTGTTTAGATGTAATGGCCAAAAAACTGAATTTACATGTTATCCCAATGACGGCATGTTTTGACCTCCGTGACCTTAAATGTGACCTGACAAAAAAATGATTCGAATGTTTTCGATGGAGAAGTGGATGGGCAGCCCAACGCCGTTTACCGTTTTTCGCTACCTACCGTGGTTCTCGAGATCTTAGGGGGGCGGGTACCCGCCCCCCGTCAATGCGAAGGTGGCTCAGACCCCGTCAATGCACGTGTTAAATATAATCTTTTGGTCAGGTAACTTTGAGGTTGCTCGAGGTCAAAGTATTCCTTACAGGAACTAAGTGGAAACCTAAAATTTGTGGCATAATAGCTGACAGAGGAGAGCCGTAGAAAAAATATGTTCAGCACCATTGGAATGCTCTTGTCGAGCCCGATCGGGTTATATATTTTATAATCTTGTCTAGTAAAAATTCAAAATTAATCTGCTGTGACCTAGGTCTGCATGATAAAAAGAATATTAATCAAGCTGCAGTGACAAGTCAGACACGACAACGTAAAAATAAAACCTCCATCGCAATTCTCGACAATTCTCAATTCGCGCAAGTTATCAAAATTTACCAATTCCCCATGCATTTATAATGGAGAGATCGTGACCCTTACCTTGTCCCAGGTTATCGATATAAAAATCCTGCTACAAAAATTATCTTGCTCGGCGACCTTACTATGTGATTTGAATCTAGCACGATAGGTTAAATTTGATCTTACTGATGCACCTCCAATTTTTTTTCGAGGTTAGGTCTCTTGACCTAACCTAACTCTTGACCTAACTCTTGGCGGTCTGACCTGGTATGACCAAGACCCAAAACTTTGCCAGGAGCTGCAAGAATTTCGAGTTAGAGGTAGATGAAGTACGGTGGTGCTGCGCGAAGGTGTTTTTTTTACTACCTGTGGAAACCTGAGGAGGCTGGTTGCCGCCCCCTCGTGTGGGCACGCGTTAATTCTCATAAATTCGGACACTTGCACGATTAAAATTTCATAAAGACCATGCAATATGATTGCAAGCAACCGATTACAAAAACAATCGCTTTGTTTACGGTATTAAACATAAAGCTGTGCTACCGCAGTGGTCAAAAACCGTCTGCATACCTACCTTAGGTGCTTAAAATTTGGTATTTATTTATTTGTTTATTTTTTTATTTATATCGCCAACAGATGTATATCCATTTAAGGCGAAGTCAGAGCCTAAAAATAAGCACAATATGCTACAAGTAAAAGACACGCATCACATGTGACAACAATATAATGAATCACCCTAGGTTAGGATGTTCCTCTCCGAGGATAAATGATACTGGTAAAACATGAATTGAAAGCAAGAGAAAATACATGGTCTAAAAATTACCTGCTGCGGCGAGAGCGCTAGCTCGCAGCAAGTACACGGGGTGAACGTATGTATTTTAAAGCATTGACTTTAAAACTGCTAAAAGATTCTAAAAATAGGTCGGAACTGGAACATGATAAGAAGGCATTCATTGCCCGCGGGATCCGACACAAAAACCCCCTTGCTCACAGTGTTCACACGCCCGCGCCGCTCCCCGAAAAGATGACGCGTGCGAGTTGATCGAGATGGCACGTGTAAAGGAAATTTACTTAACAACGGTGGAGATAGAAACGCGCCACAACCATCATTTTACAACCTAAAATAAGGTAGGATCTCAGGTCAGGTCACAGTACACAAGGACCGACCAAAAAACTTAAGATACAAAGTCGGGCAGGGGAACATCGTAAACCATATCACAAAGCCCCACCGAGTTCCAAAATATGTTCCGGTATTTTATACATGACCGAGGTCAGGACGACGCAGACCTCCATGAAATACAGAAAATGGTTTTACGGAATAACTCAGTACGGATGGTGATAGACATTTATTTAGCTCATTAGACTCGCCGGCTCGGTTCAATTATATGCATTTAAAAATTACCGACCTACCCAGGTCAGGTCAAATCCGATTTACCTAGCAAGGTCAAATTATATATCATTCGATTCGGCTCAAGAGGATTCATATAGTTCAAGTCGTTTTGCTCTATCTTACTTTCAGATGTAATGCCCGAAACGAGTTCTACATGTTATCCCTATACAGGCATGTGACCCTCGTGACCTAAATGTGACCACAAAAAAGTTCAAATGTTTTCGATGGAAGTGGATGGGCAGCCCAACGCCGTTACCGTTTTCGCACCACCGTGGTTCTCGAGATCTTAGGGGCGGGTACCCCCCCCCGTCAAGCGAAGGTGGCAGACCCCGTCAATGCGCGTTTAACAGAATTTCAGAGTCTATTTTTCCACAATAAATACTTTTTAGAAAAACGCAGATCGTGTTGAATTCTTCGAGATTCAAGAGATGTTACGCCAAAATGATGCATGAGAGCGTCATAGGACAATGATAAGCATGGTCTGATTGTGTGATGATTTAGCCATAGAATGAACTTGTGCTGCACTCGATCAACCCGCACGCCGTGAGATTTGGCCGCGCCTGCCCAGGTGACGCTGCAGTACTCTAGATGAGAGCGTACGTTGGCATAATATGCTGTAAGTAAATACTTTTTTCAAATTTTGCAGTTTTTGAGGCATTTTGGAAAGATCGGATTAGGAGACCTAGAGCCCTGTTGGCTTGTTTTACTACATGGGATACGTGAGCCGAGAATGTTAATTTACTGTCCAATACTACACCTAGTTCACGAATTTTATCTACCGAATTGAGAGCAGCGTTCCCAACAGAATATTGCGTCCGGACAGGTACACGTCTGAGGGTCATCGTGAACGAGTGACATTTTGAGGGATTTAGTGTGAGGCCCCATCTGACAGACCACGACTGCAAGCGATCGAGATCGCGCTGCAACAGCAGCCCGTCAGCTGGGGCGGTGATTTGGCGGTAAATTCAGACATCGTCAGCATACATCAAGCAATTTGAACCAATTTCACTTGGAAGGTCGTTTATGAAGAGCGAAAATAGAAGCGGGGCCACTAAAGATCCTTTCGGTACACCCGAGGCTACTGAAACCCGGTCGGACGTTTTACCGTTGACGATGACCCTCTGACGCCTATCAGAGAGATACGAAGCAAACCAGTTTAGAGCCGAATCTTTCAGATGATACGAGTTTTTTAGTTTTGTGAATGATAAATTTGTGGTTGACGCTTTGAAATGCTGCCGAATAATCTGTATATATGGTGTCCGTCTGGTATCCGTCCGATATGGCCTCCCACGTCGAGCTCAGATACGTCGCAAGGTTGCTGGAGCATGACCGATGAGGTACAAAACCGTGCTGCTCAGGGCACAGCACCGGCGAAACATGCCGAAACAGCTGGTCGTAGATAAGTCGTTCCAAATTTTGTGCGAAAATTGGAAGCAGGGAGACAGACCGATAATTCGATGGATATTTTTGTCGCCTTTTTTGAATATTGTAATGACATTGGCCTGTTTCCATTTAATAGGAACCTTACCAGCTGTAACGGACATGTTGAATATTTTTGTAAGTGGTGCTACAAATTCTTCAGCACACTCTACGATTATTTTAGCGCTAATGTTATCTGTACCGCATGCCTTATTTGGATCTAGAGACTTCAGGGTAATTCGAACTGCTTCCTCGTAAACATGAAAACAAGATAAGGTGCCTTCTGGAATTAAGGGCAATTCCAGCACCAATCGACCAAGGCCTACACGGTACCTCTCCGATTTTCTTTAAAATTGGCATATAGGGTTCTCATGGACCCCGAAGCTGAATCTGAGAGTTTCAGCTCAATCGGAATAAAACTTTAAAAGTTATTGCCTCAGGCATTTTTTGAAAATCTGCTTACAGTGCATTTTTTAGATGACCATACAACCCACAGAGACTGATGAACTATGTATTAAATATACCTTTTCCTGTCTGAAATGAACCGAAAAACTCGAATCTGAAGTCCGTTTGACCCTAGGTCACTTGTGAAAATAATTATGATTTGACCTTGACCTAAGGTCATGTCCCAAATTTGCTGGTACACCTTGTTTTCAAAATGGAATATCTCAAATTTAAGATTGAACTTTTTCCGTCCAATAAAATAGGTTAGAACATCCGTTTTTTATATCTACTAGTGTTTTTAACACGCACAGTGGAGGATGGTCTGGTGTCAACACGTAATGAAGGGGGTCCCGAAATGCCTCCCCTGAAATCTTGCCAATTAAGAGGGTTAGGAAAACGCATGTTCCGGGATTTGTGAGGCCTGTAAACTGTTTTATTTGAGCTCAATTGTATGGACTTATATCTATATCTTTAAGGTCAAATCAGGTCATATATGTTAAATGTATGTACGTCATACCGGACACCTTTAGTGAAGTGCCGTGATTATACGGAAAAAGTTGCGAAACGTTTGAAATATATAACAGTGATATATTGAAACAGTGATATTGAAAAATATAACAGTACGGTGACAGTGGACACCCTCACGTCAAAGGAGCCCTAGATAGGAGGAGGTTAGGGAGTATTTATACTCTTTTGACTCCGTGCAAATGGCTTCTGAAGATATTACGTTCAAAGAATGGTCAAAATCAGAGAGAGAATCGACGTGTTCGGATTGCGTGGATAATATAGAGCGATTTGTTGATCCCCTGAGTGAGAATGTATGTAACCTAACCCATCACCACTACATATATATGGCTCAAGGGCATTATATAGCAAACTGGAAGGAAAAGGCACCAAAGGGGGAAAGCCGTAGTCATCGATGACTTATCAGAAAATAATACATGTGCTGCGCAAAATGCTGCTCAGTCGTATCACTGGTCTGCAAAGCAGGTGACTGTACACCTTTTGTTCCATACTGGATTGAGGATGGAGTCCGGTGCAGTAGAAGTTTTTTTTAAGTGACGACTTAAAGCACTCTCACGTCATGGCTCATATCTTGCAGCACAAACCCGTACCTTGGCTACGCACCCACATGCCAAGTTTGAAGAAAACACATTACGTATCAGACGGGTGCGGTGGCCAATACAAAAACAATTTTCACTTTATCAATGCTTGTTATCATCCAGACAGACTTTCAAATACCATGTGAATAACGCTTTTTGCTACCAGCCACGGGAAGAACGCCTGTGACGGAGTTGGCGGTAAAGTTAGAAGAAGAACAGCCAAGGTAAGCAAGGTAAAGGAGAGAAGAAAAGGATCAGATCTTGGATCTTCTATTGATGTTCTCTTTTCTGACGCAATACTTCGACACCACAATCCATTTCGCGTTTGTCAGTAGAGAGGAGGTCTTTGAAATGTCAAAACGACTGATACAGTGGTACAGCTCGGCGTTGAAGATCAAGGGCACCCAACGGTTTCATCGTTTCACACCCGTAAACCTGAACACCATGCAGGTGCGAGAGCTCTCTGAAGACATCGACGGAACCAGTGGCAGATCTAGCCGGTCGGTTTGGGAGGAGCAAACCAAAGTCAAAAAGGAAAAAAGAGAAAAACGTCACGCAGTGAAAAATTGTGCTACAATAATATGATTTGACAGTAGGATTTGGGATATTTGAGCCAAAAGGCAAAAAAACGTCACGGGGTGAAAAAGTATGGGCACAAAATACTTTTTTCTATCCAAGACCCAATATTTACACTGAACTTAGCTGGTTCTGTTTGAAGTTGAGAGTTGAAGCACCGAAATCTTGCTTATAAATTAAAAATGAGTCGGGGCATAAAGCAGGTCGACCGCTTGGGGGAGGGGGGCAAAAACATAGTTTTGCCCCTAGCTTTCCATTTGGGGGACATGCCGTTTTTGCTTCCCCCTGGATCCGCCACTGGACGGAACAGAGCTGCCTACTGTGACAGCGTAAGGTCAGCTCAGCACAAAGACAGCTCATGGAGGCGCCGGCTCCCGTATTTCGGTGCATTGTTGCAAACCGGTGTCCGGTGTACATACATACATATTTTTCCACGTGTTGACAAATGCTTGCTTCCTTTAACTTCAAGGAGAGTAAAATCGCGCAAAGATATCGTCAAGGAGAGAGTATTGCTCTAGTACTAACTCGCGAGTGGAAAATGCTTGCTTCGGTCCGATGCAGAAAAAAAACTTATTTGAATCGACGCGATAGGCGAGTTCTATATATGAACACGGGAAACCACGATTGCCTTATTTGGCTTTCTTCAGACTTCTAGCACTGTTCCTATTGTATCACCATTTTGTCCCACTACCTTTCCAATATGCTGTCGAAGCCCCAGCGACGAGTT
Organism: Lepas anatifera; assembly: GCA_034440635.1. Taxonomy (NCBI): domain Eukaryota; kingdom Metazoa; phylum Arthropoda; class Thecostraca; family Lepadidae; genus Lepas; species Lepas anatifera. The sequence goes on along the minus strand of JAOTON010000297.1, from coordinate 67,558 downwards.
ATCATCATCCTTTAAAGCACTGTAATGAGCATTAACACGCAGTCGGACAGGGCTTAAGCATAATTACCCGAGGTGGCCGGAAACCCTTCATGGCAGAAAAACAACATCGATGAGCGAGTTAATTTTGGAAAGAACTTTGAAAATCTGTCCTCTATGTTTACGCACTGACTGACCTACAGGCTTACAAAATCAGATGTATATTTCTAAATAGCCATAATCTGCGGTCACATAAGCACCGCCACCGGAAAAAAGTGGGGCCAGTCAAACTTAAACCTGATGCTGACAAAAACCTTTCCATGATATGACCAAAAACTGTTCAAATTTGGGCTCCTCGATGCCCTCCACAGTTACCGTTTATGCAAATTTCAGGTTTTCTCCCATTTTGACTGAGATAAGGAAATGTTGGGCCAAAAAGTGGGGGCCAGGCCTCCTGGCCTTCTTTTCCGACGCCTATGTGCGGTCACACCAGTTCAAATGCATTGCAGACCTAGCGATGCGACGAAAACGTAGCATCGTCAGAGTTGTATGTTAAGATCATTTCACTAGATCATAGGTTACAGACCAAGGTCATATAAACATTATCGCAATTGTTGATCGCACAGCTTTCGGTCACATGACGTTCCCTGGCAATACGTGTATGATGTTTTTATGTTACAGCTGAGGTTACAGAATGATAAGTTCCAGGTCACAGGCCAAAGACCGTGGGTCAAGGTCAAACTCATTGATTGCTTAATGGTTGCTTCTATGCAAGCTTCAACGTTTGTGCATCCATTATGGAAATATCTAACGTTGTGGTGTCATTGTCAATTACCTTGACCGACCTCGACCTAAATATTCCAGAGAACAATTTATATCTTCTCTTTATGAAATTTGCCCGCTCAAAGTGTATTCGCGACTTTGTTTCGCACAGTAACGGCATTTCGCTAAGTGTCAGGTACGGCCTACATTTGACCTCTATGACCTCATTTGACCTTGAGGATACTGGTCTAGGTCCATGAAATCTAGCCTAAAAAACACATTCTACAGCCCTCACAAAACCCGCAACACGCGTTTTGCTAACCCTCTTAATTGGTGAAATCTCAGGGGAGGCATTTCGGGACCCCTTCATTACGTGTTGATGCCAGGCTACCCTCCACTAAGCGTGTTAAAAACACTAGTAGATATAAAAAAACGGATGTTCTAACCTATTTTAATGGAAGGAGAAAAGTTCAATCTTTAATTTGGAATATGCCATTTTGAACAAAAGGTGTACCAGCAAATTTTGAATGTGACCCTAGGTCAAGGTCAAATCACAACTTTTTTCAAAAGTGACCTAGGATCAAACAGACTTCAGATTCGAGTTCTTCGGCGCATTTCAGACAGGAAAATATATACTTTAAGCATATTTCATCAGTCTCTGTGGGTTTTATGATCACCTAAAAAATGCACTGTAAGCAGATTTTCAAAAAATGCCTGAGGCAATAACTTCTAAAGTTTTACTCCAATCGAGCTAAAACTTTCAGATTCGTCTTTACGGCCCATGAGAACCCTATAAAATTATTTTGAAGAAAATCGAAGAGGTACCGTGTAGATTTGCCATTTGGCTGGTCGATTGGTGCTGGAATTGCCCAAAATCTGTTGCAATGGGAAATACGCCGACAGTGGGGCTTGTAAATTTCCGTGTTAAGGCAAGGTTCAAGAGAGACGCTTTTTCTGTGTCGTCTGAGGTAAGGCTTTGATCTGGTTTGAACAGTACTGTCGAAATACCTACTTGATTTTTTGCCAACACTTCTAAAAAAGTCCAATATCTTTTCGGATTGGTCCGCATGTCATCAGCCAGTTTCGTAAGGTACTCAGAGTACTTGGTGCTGATAATAGATTTACGATTACTCCGTTTTATGTTAAAATCAGTCACACTCTCCTCACAACGATTGCGCTGCATACGCCGAAAAGCTGCTTCCTTTAACCCTTGCCCCGGTGGCGGGTACGAGCCACCTTCGCCCTGGTGGGGGGGGCTAAAAAAGACCCCCCACGATCTCAAAAACTAAGAGAGCTAGAAAAAAGCGCAAAAAGGCAATAGAAAGCTCTTCAAAAATGATATCGAAAATACTTCGGTCATTTTTCTTGTCAGGTTAATATCAAAGGTCAAAATAGGACAAAATCGCTAATATGAGGTGTACTAAGAAACCTCATACATCTCAGAAACTATGATAGCTAGAAACATTTTTCTAACACCATTCGAAAGCTCTTGATTTGCTCTTTCATTACGGTCGCATTCATTTTTGTGTCAGGTCAAAGCCTAGGGAGCTACAGGTCACTGAATATTGGGCATATTATTGGGAATGTCCATAGCCACCCATGCAAAAGGACGTTTCCTTTTTCGCTAATAACTTCCAAACCAAACAAGATACAGCCATAGTTGATGCACCATTGCAATACTCTCGTCAATACAAATTGAATGATATATAATATTGCTATGTCAGGTCAAATTTAACACGAGCATTGACGGGGGCGGGTACCCGCCCCCCCTCGGGTTTTTCGGAGATAGTAGAAAAACGGCGGCGCGTAGCGCCGCCGTACTTAGTATACCTTTTCCCTCATGATTTTTACAACTTCTGTGAAAATTTTAAGGTTAGGTCATCTCAGGTCAGGTCACCAGTACAGGTCAAGTGACCCGACCTCAAAAAAAGTTTACGATAGCATAAGTCGGAGCAGGTTGAACTTATCCGATTGAAACTCATATCACATAATGGCCCCACCGAGTTCTCTAAAATATGTTCCGGTATTTTTGATATCGATGACCTAAGGTCAGATACGAGGCATGACCTCTCCATTGGAAATACGTGGGAAAAATGGTTTTTACGGAATAACTCAGTAACGGATGGTGATAGAGCATTTATTTTAGCTGCATTAGACTCGCCTGAGCTTTGCGGTTCTAATGATAGGCATTTTATATAATTTGACCCTGACCTGACCTCAGGTCAGGTCAAATCCTTGATTTGACCTAGAAAGGTCATATTATATATCATTCGATTCGGCTTGCTAAGAGGATTCATACAGTTCAAGTCGTTTTTCTCTATCTTTACTTTTTCAGATGTAATGGCCGAAAAACTGAATTTACATGTTATCCCTATGACGGGCATGTTTTGACCTCTCTTGACCTTAAATGTGACCTGACAAAAAATGGTTCAAATGTTTTCGATGGAGAAGTGGATGGGCAGCCCAACGCCGTTTACCGTTTTTCGCTACCTACCGTGGTTCTCGAGATCTTAGGTGGGGTGGGTACCCGCCCCCCGCCGTCAATGCGAAGGTGGCTCAGACCCCCGTCAATGCGCGTGTTAAGAATTTGACCTGACCCAGGTCAACGGTCTGACTTAAATTGACCTGGTATAGTCATGATGTATATATTTTGACTTGCAGTGACTATACAAACACGTTGGTGACAAAATAAATGTTCATCTTAGTTTATTCCAAATTTATATAGTAAAACACCAAAAATGTTTATTTGACCTAAGGTGACTTTTTAAAGGTCACAAGTCAAAATGTTTGGCATCAACTTCAGAAATGAGCTAATAGCAAGTCGTAACCGATGTTAGAAGTTGATTCCATCCATACGTACCGAGAAAAGCTCATTTCGTATTTTTCCCCATGTATTTACAATGGGGAGGTCATGCTCTGCACATGACCTTAGGTCCCCAATATCAAAAATCCCGGAACAAATGTTGTAGCTCCTGGTGGGCCCAATATGTGGTATGAGTTTCAACTTGATCAATTAACCCTTCTTTTAGTTATGCAGCCCTAAACATTTTGAGGTGAGGTCACTTCACCTGGCCTGGTGACCTGACCTGATATGACCTTCAGGTTAAATTTTCAGGAATGATGTAAAAATGATGGAAGAACAGCTAGACTAAGTTTGGCGGCGCTGCGCGCGGCCGTTTTTTGGTCAATTCGGAAAAACCCGAGGGGGGTCTAAAAGTGTTAAGCGAAGCGCCGCCCGCACCGCACCGTCAAACCAGGGTGGACACTTCCGCCTGATAGTTCCAGTCGGCACATAATCAGCTATGGCTGATTCCAATAGTCCATAAAACCATCCACCGCTTCGTCAACGTCTAAATTATCAAGAATGCCCCAATGAATTAGCGCCAGGCTTCGACGAAAACCACCAAAACCAGCATCTTTGTAGTTAAACACTTTCTGCCGTGTCACTAATACAGGTTGATATCCAGGTAGATATCTAGGAATTGATAGCAAGAACGCATTTTTCTATCGAAATATATTTTATGAAGCAAAATTTTGAGGTAATTTAAAGGGTAATTTCAACTGCGAAAAGGTAAAAAGAAAAGGTCAAACTAATTACAAATCAATTTTTTTTAATTTTGAAATTTGTGTTTTCAAAATAATATATAGTTCAAGACGAGTTCAAGACGAATATACAAAACTTGTTCATCAGGCAATGCGTTTTGGAGTTATGAAGCATCAAAGATGAGTCTACAAGGTGAGCTCCCGAAAATGCCTTGGGCTATAACTCGGTCGCCGTTAGTCGGAGGGGGCTAAGATTCTCACAGGCGTGTTCCTGGCCCAGAACTACCCCGGAGACAACGTTTCAGATTTTTTCTAGACATGGTGGTGTCAAGCCTTGGTCGATCTGTCCTGGAATCCCCCATTTCCTTTAGCATACCTACACTATGACTGATACTAGGACAACTATTTAGATGGAAATGAGGGTATTGCCTTGACCCATGACCTTTTTCTTGACCTCTGACCTTAACTGCAACCTCGTATGATCCTACCTATGACGCCATAACGTTACATACGCCACAATAACCAACTCTTGTAAGGTTCCAGAAGCAAAAATATCGAGGCCCCTAAGACCAACACTCCGGGAGTCCTGAGATCGACATTCAAGGATTCTGAGGCCAGTAATCGTTGGACGGTGCTCCATGGAACCAGCACCTGGAGGCACCATGAGACCTACATTCGCCTCTTACTGGCCTGAACGGGGAACCTGGTGGGGTTTAGGGGGTTCGCTACTTGGTCTGCGGGGAACCTGTTATGATTTGGGGCTGTACGAGATTATCAGGGAGTCTTCGCTGGTCTGGAACGCTGAGTTGATCTGGGGCCCATGAGCTGATCTGGGGCTCCTCATCCGGCTTTGGGGCGCTTGAGTTGGTTTTGGCCCCTTGACTTTGCGTTGAGTTCCTGGCCCATTTAACCCTCGCCCCACCGGGGGCCATCGATGGCCCCCTAAGGTTTTTCCGGGATAGCAGAAAAACGACGAGGCGCAGCACCGCGGTTGAGGGCTCTACCTCTCACTGCATCATTTTCCCATCATCCCTGAAATTGTTTACCCCGGGTCACCCAAGGTCAAGTCACCAGACGAGGTCAACCAAGGTCACCTCACTTCAACTTTAGAGCTCTGTAAGAGCTACATTTCAAAGTCGATCGATTTGAAACTTCCTACACTTCATGACCCCTCCAGGGTCTACAAGGTGTATATCTGGGATTTTTCGATTTCGTGCCCTGAGGTCAGGTCACGAGGCGACCTCTTCCATTGGAAAAGCATGGGGAAAACCTGTTTCATGATATAAAAGCCACAAAAATGATTGCAAATACTCAGACTGCCCAGAACAGCCTTTTCGGACACCCTTTCACGGATCCCAGGAGTCATATTTGCCCTTTGACTTTTCCAAGGTCATCCAAGGTCACCAGAGGTCGAAAACAGTGTTTTGACAATAACTTTTGACCTAATTGTGCTAGAGCGCTGAAACAAAAACCATCGTGTTTGTCTCGTCACTGGCTTTCATTCGTTATATATTCATTCATTATACGGCAAGGTCACTTTCTGACCTTTCGTGGCCTCAGGTCATATTAGGTCACGAGGTGACCTCTGGAGGTCAAACCACTCGCGGGAGGTCTTTACGTTCCACATAGCGGAAAAAGGTCTGGCAATTTCCTGTCAAATGTACTTAACCAGATCTCAATAGCTCTAATGGCATAGGAGTTATGTCCAGTTTTCTTAAGCATTGCATATTTGAGTGAAAATAGCCTATCGTGACGTTTCCTGACCTCTGGAGGTCAAACCATTGACCTGAGCGCTTAAACATGCCAAGTAATTTCTTACTGAATTCACGCGAGCCTTCTAATGCACTTTGCAGATTTGCGCTAACCCCCATATTTTCGGAGTTAGAGGGGGGCCATCGATGGCCCCCGGTGGGGCGAAGGTGGCGCCGGACCCCCCGGTGGGGCGCGGGTTAAGGACAAATCAGCCAACTCAAGCAAGTACTTAACATCAGAGAAATCAGCGGAGCATGTGATATCTGTTACGAAGTGCAGGTTAAGGCATATTTGAGTCAAAAATTCATTTGTTATGCCCACTGGTTTTGTCGTGAGGAGTGAGCCCTGGCTGAATGCGGATGAAGTTCCTTGCCTCCCACAATCGCCGTGGGACGAGGAGGAGCATAGTGTCTTTGGAAAAACACATTTTTGCTGCCGGAAAAATTTGGGAGATACCTTTTGAACGCGTTTATTAAGTTCCATATTCTCAAGGCTCGGTCCCAGTTAAGAGTAAATAAAAGGTGAACAGGCCGGTGGTTTGGATGGGATGGTGTGACAGGGCTGAAAATTGTGAAAACTTGTTCTTCATTTAGATTAATTAGTAGAAATCCTGGTTTAGGGGACTGTGCTCTGAGCTCAGGGGCACATGCCTTTTTATCATCCCTTCCCAGAATCCACCAGTATAATAAGCAATTTATGTAACCAGGGGTGCCTAGGTACCACAAGCCGTTTCAGAGATTCCTCATTCCTCGTTAGCTCCGTTTTACAATTTCCATTATTCCATTCCAAGTTTCCATTGTCTTCTTATTCCCCATCTATTCAAGACCAGCTCTGGGGCCCCCAAGTGTGGATCAAAGGCCTCCAGAGCAGCTTCCCCATCCCCCCCAGTTGTGCCTCCAGGGACTAGACTAGCTCAGTGACCCCGCCCCGAGCTGATGGGAGTTGGCCTTGTGTTCTTATCATCTGTCTATTCAAGACCACCTCAGGGGCCCCTGATCTTATTCAGGGCCACAGAGCAGTTCATGCTTCACCCAGGGACTAGACTAGCTCATTGGCCCTAGCGATGGTCATCAGACTAGCTCAATGGGCCACAGATAGGCTCATAGGGCCTTAAACCTGTTCAAGAAGCCCCAGAATAATTTAAGGCGCCAGATCACTTCAGGGTGCCTCAAGCCAACTTAAGGGGCTCTCACAAGCTCAGCGCTCAGACCAGCTCAGGGTACCCTTAGAACCTAGATCCGCTCTTGGGCCCCAGATCAGTTCAGGGGCCTCAAGTCAGGTCAGGGGCAAGATCAAGTCAGGGGCACTAATTCAGCTCAGGCTCGGGGCCCAAGCAATTCAAAAGCCCCAGAGCTGCTCAGGGGACACCAGATCGGCCCATAGGGCACCAGATCAGCCTCGGGGACAAACAATCAGATCAGTGGTCCCCGACCAGCTCGGGGTCCAGACCAGCTCGGGAATACCAGATCAAGTCAGGAGGCACTTAATCAGCTCAGGAGCCCCATACCATCTCAGGGGCCCTCACCAACCCCTGTGGGCCCAGCCCAGCTCAGGGCCTGGGAGCTGCTCAGGAAATCACGTAATCAACCCAGGAGGCCCAGGTCAGCTTAGAGGGCACCAGTTTAGCTCAGGGGGCACCAGACTAGCTCAGAGGGCATCAGATGGGCACCTAATCAATGATCAGTAATGTAATCAGTAATCACCTAATCAATAATAAATCCTACATCAATAATCAGCTGAGGGGGCACCTAATCAGCTGAAGAGGCACCATATTGACTTAGGAGACAGAATCAACTTGGGGAGGCATGAGATCAGCTCGGGGGCCCGAATCAGCTCAAGGGGCACTAAATCAGCTATTAGGGCACCAAGCAAGCTCGGAGGCATTAAACTAACTCAGAGGGCATTATATAGGTTCAGGAGGCACAATTATTTGCTCAGTGGGGCACTCGATTGACTCAGGGGCACCAGATCAGCTTAGAGGGCAAGTAATCAGCTCAAAGTGCAAATACCAGCTGAGAGGCCACGAGATGAGCTCAAGGAGCACCAGATTAGCTTCACCCGTACGATTATTGGCGACGATGAGGCATTAGGTGGACACGTACTAGGATACTCTTTCCGGGTGTTTGAAAAGGCGACAGAATGCCTTAGCTGACCGAAGAAGGTACTTAATTTGTCCAACAATAGTTTCAATCGCTACATGCGGTCCAGTTACATCTAGGCTCAACGGCGTAGGGTACTAAATTTCGAGCGGCACGGCCCAAATTGGGTACACCACCTGGCAATCAAAAGGGAACCCCGGCAGTGATGGGGCACGTGCCCCCTGTGCCCCCTGGCAGCACCCCTGGACAGTAGATCAACTCTAGGGAGGCATTAAATAAGCTCAGGGGCCCGGATCAGCTCAAGGGGCACTAAAACAGCTAAAAGGACACGAGGCAAGCTCGGAGGCATCAAACTAACTCAGAGAGTATTATATAGGCTCAGAAGGCACACTTATTTTCTCAGGGGGGCACCAGATTGACTACGAGGGCACCAGATCAGCTCAGAGGGCACATGATCAGCTCCAGGGGGCACCGGATGAGCTCCGCCCGTACGATTATTGGCGACGATCAGGCATTATCTGGAAACGGATTACGTGGCTATACTCTTCCCGGGTGGTTGGAAAGGCAACAGAATGCCCTAGCTGACCAAAAAGGCACTTAATTGCCAAACAATAGTTGAAATCGCTAAATGCAGTCTAGTTCCATCTAGGTTCCACGGCGTAGGGCACTAAATTTCGAGCGGCACGGCCCAAATTGGGTACACCACCTGGCAAGCAAAAGGGCACCCCGGCAGTGATGGGGGCACGTGCCCCCTGTGCCCCCCTGGCTGCACCCCTGGTCAGTAGATCAACTGTGGGAGGCAATAAATAAGTTCAGGGGCCCGGATCAGCTCATTAGGGACATTAAAAGAGCTAAAAGGACACCAGGAAGCTCACGGAGGCATCAGACTAACTTAGGGATCATTATATAGGTTCAGAAGGCACAATTATTTATTCAGGAGGGCACCAGATTGACTACGAGGGCATCAGATTAGCTCAGAAAATAATGATTAGGTCCTCCGAGGAGAACTCGTGGGGCCCTTCACGTCAACGATTTGGGCCTCCCGAGGCCAACTCTGGTCCCCTAGTCAGGCAGTTTGGTGCCCCGAGAAGAAACTCTGTGGGCACCCGAGGCCACCTCTGGTACCCCCGAAGCCAACACTGGTGCCTCTGAGACCAACATTTGGGAGCCCCCGAAACCAGTGCTTAAGTTCAGCTTGAGTGGAGGCGGTTTTACTCCCCGTCTTCATCCGTCTCTGTCCGTGCATCCGCACTGCCGATTTACTCCTCCCAGGTCCGTGCATCCACCTCTGCCTCCTGCATTCACCTCTTTCTGCATCCGCCTTCCTTTTCAACATCGTTATGCAGCTGAATTATTGCCAAGGGTCCGATGCACTCAACAATAGATAAGCTCTACTATTGAGCTCAAATAATACCAGTTCTTACATTTGAATTTAGTAGCATCAGGCCTGCACCTGAAGATAGAACCAGTAACCGTTTAGATATCGAATTATTTTCCTGTCATGGCATTTGTCTAGAAGTTTTGATGATTTTCTGAACCTGGCTCCAGATTGTATTTATGTGTCTAAAATTAGATGGACTTTTCATATTTATTTTTTGTGTTCAGTTTTTTTTCCAACAATGGGACGTTGGCGCATAAGGTACCAGATCTTTCAACTTCTGTTCCAATCGGTTGCAAGCCTAGTAGGTCGCCACGGTCCTGCTTGGACCAGTTGTGCTTATTATATTTTGTCTTTTGTTATAGTGAGTTTTGCTGTGAAGTAAAAATTAAACGTCATCTTAATCTTACGAACAATTCTGACCAAAGTATTTAATTCATGACGTAAATATGTCCTCTAGTCCCATGTTTCTGTTTTTTTCTCGCTCATTTGAATTTTCCGTTCATCTGACCGTCTGCTTTCTGTCATAGTCAAATTCACACGAATGGACAGTTTTTACAAAGAAAATGCATCTCAATTCAAATAGTTTGTGCCACTGAACCATAAACACTTCACAGGAACTGTTTCAGCCATCTGTCAACTGACATCGAACAATCGCTGCCTGCTGCTAGTGTTGTGGTTGGAAGCGCGAACCAACAGCCATCAAGGATGTTGCTGACACATCGCCTCACTTGCCTCTGCCCCTTGGTGCTGCTACCTTTTTCACTTTATTACATCAAAAATACTCACCAACATTAGATGAACAGGTGAATAAGCATCGGCTGCATCGGCACCCGAAGTCAACGGATCACAGCAACTCCTGCACTCTCATCTCCCCAAGTACACCCTGCAGCTTCAGACTGCCAAACATCATTGATCACACATTTATTAAATACGCACGATCACACTTTGCACATGTGGTCTGTGGAAACGCGTTTAATTTCATGTCTACGACTCTAGCAGCGTCCGCGAGAGTCATTAGAACTAATCCATTAATCTAAATTGATTCAATTTTTTTAGATATATTTATTTTATTATTATCTAAGACTGCTATCTTTCCCTGCTCTATGTACTCATCTAGTTTGTTTTTGAATGCATCTACCTTTGGAATGGTGTACGCTAGTCCAAATTTATAGCTGACTATATATTGTTTGGCAAAAAGAATAACAACATTTTGAGCTTTCTTTCCTTTGATCAATCAAAATACCACATCTTTCACACTTCATGATATTAGGATATTATCATTGGTACTAGTAATTATGACCTTCACGAACTTCCAATTGGGGGGCGCGGTAGTGGAGTGGTCAGCGAGGCTGGTTGTCACGCAGCCGACCCGGGTTCAAGGCCCGGCGGCTTCCCTGAACAAGGAGCAAGCTGGCTCCCGAGAAACCCTTCCAACGGGAAGAGTTGGCTACGCCATATGACCCTGACAGTTGGTGCGTCGATAAGCCCCAAAACTTAACATTGAACTCCCAATTGGTGCTGCTACCTCTTCAGTCGCCTTGATGTGTTATGCAGCAAAACATTGTACATGAAGACTTTTGTCACATACCAGGTGCTTTTTAGTGGCATTCTCCTTGCATAGGGCACATCGCCCTTGTAATGTTGACACGCGTGTGCGGTTCCCTTTCCGAGCTGGCATTGGCAGGTGAGACTTCGGTCCTGACTTCGGCGACGTCATCAGAGTGCACCTGTGGGGCAGAGTCAGAGTGACATGACGACGGATGTCGGTGTGGGCGATCTCGATCTCGGTACCCTTATGTAGCACCTTGTACAGGATGCACCTTGCGGCGACAGCGATGTGCAGCGCACTAGCGAAGAGGCTCCACCACGCTTTCTTACAGCGCGGTCTGGACCGGTATGAGGAGAGATACTTGTCCAGGTAGTCCACTCCTCCCATTCCGTCGTCACATTGCTTCAGCTGTCGTAATGGAAATTGAGGAGACACCTAATTGGGTTTTTTCTTGTTCGGGATACAGCTTTATGCGTATATTTCAAATATGTAATCCGCAAAACCATTGTGCGGTGACGGTTTCTGCAATTTGAAGTTTTCTGTAGCACTTTCCGGCATCTTGGTAATTATTCAGAGTTCATTATTTTATATTTTTCCCAATGAAATTTAATATCTTCCGAAAGACCTTTCCGTAAACAATGCGGTTTTGTAAGTTGACAAACTTCGGGGCGGTTGCAATATCCGAATTGTGAGCGGCGAAGATTGCTAAAATATACGCCCTCAGTCGGTAACGGGGATGCAGCCATGCATCATTCAGAGCAAAGAGCATTTGCTGCAAAGCCTAGAACGCTACATGGCAATATGTGTGGTTTTCGCAATCCAAAGATGGTTTTGCCCGATGTTTTGCTGGATATTTTCCGAGTCTCCGAATCCATGACTTTGATGAAAATTACTATTGGCAGTGCTATTCTTCGCGTAATTTTAATGACTAACAGTTCTTCGAGTCTAAACTATTAATCATTGCGACTAACAGTCGCCTGTCTCAAACAACTGTTAGTCAATAGTGGTTTTCGTAACAAAGACATCGATGACATGGGATAAAACGCCAACTTGATTACGAGAGAGAACCCGAGACAAACACAACCGATCATAACACAATAAACTTATTTTATCGCAACCATATAAACGCTGAATGTGCCACTGATGAAAGAATCCTTAAGCACATTCTTAACAAACAAAAAACATCAATAACATTAAGCTCGGCATGCATATGTTACTAGCAGAACACCAGGACACGACACCTTATCATGCGCAACAACTCACTCAAGGCAGAGCCGTTGCAGTGCACCAATGTAGCTTATGAATTCAAATGCCCAAACGATGATTGCAGGCTTCGTGGACACAGCTACATTGGTGTAACTTCAACAACTCTGTCACGACGTCTGACAATGCATCTCAGGGAGGGAGAACGAAAAAAACACTTGACACAGCAACACACCACAACGCTCTCACGACAAATGCTTATCCAGAACACCCACATCATCACTGCCACACCAGATACAAAAAGACTTGCAGTACTCGAAGCACTCTACATTCATGAACTATCGCCACACATCAACTTACAAACACACACACACATTTCCCTAGCACTGTGGGGAGTGACAAACAGTGTTAGCTTGTTATCAGTGTGTAAAATGTCAAGTATTTATTGCTCTACGTCTCTGTTGTATGGTGTTTGTATATGTATGAGTGTCTACTATTGCATTCTGGTATCTTGTCATTTAAGTGCTTCAGAATTCAAAGTAAAATCGGTAGGAGGAATTTCTAACGGGAGGAACAGTTGTAAATGCCGCTCGATTGAATGATTCCAATTGATTGTTTTTCAAGACCTAAAGAAAACGAAAAAAACTAGGAGCTTTGTCTTTAGTACAATCTGACGATGAGTATTTAAATATAACTCGAAACGCATAATAATTAACCAGTGAACTTCTATGAACATTGGACCGTTGATATTTAGACTTCCTGAAGCCAGCAAAAACACATGTCAACAAACTAGTTAAGCTTCAAAAAAGATGTATAAAAGTGAACATCCTATATTATCCAATGCTGTATGTTTGAAAAAACAGATATATATATATATATATATATATATATATATATATATATATATATATATATATATATATATATATATATATATATACACATATATCCGGGCTGTTCAAAACCTCCTACAGGCCCTTGCATTAGCGCTGTTCGTAAGACAACCTCGCCGTACCACCCTTCAAATGGAAGAGCGCTGTATGAAACGCCTCTGCCAGCTGTACACCTGGTCACATTCATTCAAAAGCCCAACACCCGCCGCATACCCAACTGCTGATCAACAATAGATAAGCACGGCTGCGGCCTGCTGGCTGCGATATCTGACGTGAGATTCCTGCACATAATGCTTCTTCAGCCAATTTGACGGAGCTGGATTTGCGAGAGAAAAATTTATCGCTGTTCAAAAATGTTTTAAAAATGTTCAGTCCTATTCTCAAAGGAGGAATTTTTACAGGGAATGAAAAGCTCCCAAAAATGGCGAGAATGGTACATTTGGGCGCTAGACCGGCGCCGCTCGCCCGTCATCAAGTCTGGACATATTTGGGATCTGAGCTATTTGTACCTAACGCAGCAAGATGTGTCTTATAAACGTTATTTATTAGCTAAGTTCAGCACAAGCTAAAAAAATCTGCACAAGCTGAATACATTCTACACTCTTGATTCTAACTACCAAAAAAGTCATCATTATCATTCTTGCGTTGTTGAAATCCCCTATTTTGTTATGAAGTCATCGTTATCGAAATCACTGTCCTCGGAAAAGAATATCGAGTTCCCGCTATCAAAATCGGGGTAAAATTATCGAGTGCCTATCACTAATAAGTAACGATCCCTAGATTTGGCGCCTGAACTATGGTATGATTCTCAATATCATATTCGTGTACTTATATTATCTTATTCGTGTACAGTACAATATTTTTGTACTTCGATCATCCGAGAAAGTGGTAACACTTTTGGCTTATATAATGAGTTTCATATGACAGGCTGCAAAAGTAAGCTCAAATTCCCAACAGCCAGCAGTGTAGAGCGAGCCATTAGATGTTCTTTGTATGATTGCCTCACGCTGCTGTGGATTGACTGTTCTGAGCTCCGCTGAGGTGTCGCACCCCAGCTGCTGACGGGTTCCTGTATCTCAGAGACAACGCCCAACGGACCTCTCTGTCTTCCAGGGCCCGTTTGTCCACATCGCCAGCATCGTGGCCACCCTGCTGACCCGCATGGTGACCTCCTTCAAAGGCATCTACGAGAATGAGAGCCGCAACAGCGAGATGCTGGCGGCTGCCTGCGCAGTCGGCGTCGCCTGCAGTTTCGCCGCGCCCATCGGAGGTAAGTTAAGCCCCTGTCACACTAACACGATTTGGGCTACGATTTGCTATGATTCGACTATTCGTGAGCTATCGTCACGGAATCGTGGTTATCATCGCTCAATCGTGGAGACATCGTGCTCATTCGTGGTACTTCGTAGGTACTCGTAGTCAATCGGGATGCGCCACGATAGTTTTCAACGGTTCAAAACTCTCGTAGCCAATCGTGGTCGGTTTGTCAGATCGCAGCTCTACCGTAGGGAAATCGGGATAATCGTACGGCTTTCGTAGGGGCAATCGTGGTGAATCGGGATTACTCGTAGCTTATCGTAGCAAATTATTGTCAAAATTTATGTACGATGTTCCCACGACATGCTACGAGGCACGGCGAACCTACCAGGAGTAAGCCACGATACTAGTAAGACACCCCACAATGTTTTACGATGAAGGAAGAATCTGCCCCGATGCTATTGCGATAGACCACGATTGAGGACGAAAGCTCCTCGATAAGCTACGATGATTCTACGATTCTTTTACGATTCGTCAAAATTGAAATAAAACTGGTAAACGTCAAACAAACCCAGTTGTTCCTGCTGTGACGGGGGCGCTGGGGTCGCGGGGCGCGACGCTCGGTGCGAGTCGGGCTGTGTCCTCGCCGCTGATGTTGTTGTTCGGGCCGACCTCTCGGCGGTCCGCTGTGGCGGCTGCTCGTGGCCGTGACCCGCTCGCTCACGATGGTGGCGACGTCGCGCCAGCTCCCAGCATCACACTAAATTTTATTAGAGAGAGGTCGTGCTCGTTACGTGCGCGGCCAGGTGGCGGGCCGAGTTGACGGTGGGAAGTGGACAATGTCGGCTAGCTTGGCCGAGTCCTCCAGACGGGCGAGCCTGTGTCCCGACACTCCCACTCAACACCCTTGGGTTCCAGGGAGGGAATACAGCTAGTGCCGAGCTTTGTAGCCCTCCCCTGGTAGCAGAGGTCCCACCCGCCTCTCACGATTTTGGGGCCCATTTAACCACCCGTACGCCAAATGTTACCCGCATAGAAGCGGCACCGAAACCGTCAATCCTCTCCCCGCCCCTTTAAGTGCCCGCTAACTCTTATTTCCCTCGGACCTATCATCATAAGTCTACACCCCCCTTTTTAACCGATTCTTCCATAGCTTCCTTAACTACTTGCCCTTTCGTACATTCCTATCGTGGTTCTCTGAGCTGCACTGACTTCTCGCCTCAAACATCGTCTATCTCGGTGGGCTATTTCCACGTACCAGGGGACCAGTCTCTCTGGGAGCGGATTTGTTTTGCCTACGCCAGCAATTTTCAGCTTCGTTAACCCGTAAATCAGTCACCTACCTTAATACCCTCCTCCCCTTTTTTCTGTCACGTCACCCGTTCCGGTGTGGCTCTCGCTGTCAGATCCGGAACGAATGCCCTCAGTAAACATTCTCACCACCGGGGCCTTACGCTAAGCATGCTCTCATAAATCACCTTGACTTAGGGCTATTCTTTCTCGCGCCTCCCACTTGTTCTAAAAATTCTGAGTCCCTCCCGAATTTCATATCCCTCCCGGTGTTTCCGAGATCTGACGGCTAGAGCCCCGTCGGCCAACGCGAGCGGTATTTAGAAGGTTACATTCCTCCTATCCGCGATCGTGGTAGGGTCTTATTTATTCGTGAAAGGGCGTGCATAGAGGATGATCGATTCGGCCCCATCTAAGCCCCATCAACCAATTAGGTCGGGCTGCACATCCCCCCGGCAGAAAGGAGGCAAATTCACCTGGGGCTATGTTTACGCTTTGCTACCGTTTGCGGGCGCAACCGATGGAGGGGCGCGAGTGGTGGGATCCCCAGTCGGTCAGACCGGTACGACCCGCTACCTGCAGGCCGCTCTAAGGTACCAAACGTTTCTCGTTCTATGGCCTGTCACTCACCCACCGCCAGTTACTCACGCGCACCCACACCGGCGCGGCGGCCGCAGCTCCCAGGGCTTGGCTAGAGCCCAACAGGAGGTAACTCGGCTCCGCCCTTCCCCGATGATCCAGTGCTCCTCCTTCCCGCCTCATTTTCTCCCTAAACAGAAACTTACTAAACGCTGGCTGCGTCAAATCCCGTCTGCACGGAGGTAATTCAAGCACCAATCGACCAAGGCCTACACGGTACCTCTCCGATTTTCTTTAAAATTGGCATATAGGGTTCTCATGGGCCCCAAAGCCGAATCTGAGAGTTTCAGCTCAATCGGAGTAAAACTTTAGAAGTTATTGCCTCATGCATTTTTTGAAAATCTGCTTACAGTGCATTTTATAGGTGACCATACAACCAACAGAGACTCATGAACTATGTATTAAATATACATTTTCCTGTCTGAAATGAACCGAAAAACTCGAATCTGAAGTCCGTTTCACCCTAGGTTACTTGTGAAAAAATTATGATTTGACCTTGACCTAAGGTCATGTCCCAAAATTTGCTGGTACATCTTTTTTTCAAAATGGATCATCTCAAATTGAAGATTGAACTTTTTTCCGTCCATTAAAATAGGTTAGAACATCCGTTTTTTATATCTACTAGTGTTTTTAAAACGCACAGTGGAGGCTGGTCTGGTGTCAACACGTAATGAAGGGGGTCCCGAAATGCCTCCCCTGAGATCTCGCCAATTAAGAAGGTTAGGAAAACGCATGTTTCGGGATTTGTGAGGCATGTAAACTGTTTTATTTGAGCTCAATTTTATGGTCTTATATCTATATCTCTAAGGTGAAATCAGGTCATAAATGTCAAATGTATGCACATACGTCATACTGGACACCTGTAGTGATTTTACGGAAAAAGTCGCAAAACGTTTGAAACATATAACAGTAATATATTGAAACAGTGATATTGAAAAATATAACAGTACGGTGACAGTGGACACCCTCATGTCAACGGAGCCCTGGAGAGGAGGAGGTCAGGGAGTATTTATACTCCTTTGACTCCGTGCAAATGGCTTCTGAAGATATTACGTTCAAAGAATGGTCAAAATCAGAGAGAGAATCGACGCGTTCGGATTGCGTGGATAATATAGAGCGATTTTTTTATTCCCTGAGTGAGAAGGCATGTAACCTAACCTGTCACCACTACATCTATATGGCTCAAGGGCATTATATAGCAAACTGGAAGGAAAAGGCACCAAATGGGGAAGCCGTAGTCATCGATGACTTATCAGAAAATAATACATGTACTGCGCAAAATGCTGCTCATTCGTATCACTCGTCTGGAAAGCAGGTGACTGTACACCTTTTTGTTCCATGCTGGATTGAGGATGGAGTCCGGTGCAATAGAAGTTGTTTTTTTTAAGTGACGACTTATAGCACTCTCACGTCATGGCTCATATCTTGCAGCACAAAATCGTACCTTGGCTACGCACCCACATGCCAAGTTTGAAGAAAATACATTACGTATCAGACGGGTGCGGTGGCCAATACAAAAACAATTTTCACTTTATCAATGCTTGTTATCATCCAGATAGACTTTCGAATACCATGTGAATAACACTGTTTTGCTACCAGCCACGGGAAGAAAGCCTGTGACGGAGTTTGCGGTAAAGTTAGAAGAAGAACAGCCAAGGTAAGCTTAAGGAGAGAAGAAAAGGATCAGATCTTGGATCTTCTATTGATGTTCTCTTTTCTGACGCAATACTTCAACACCACAATCCATTTCGCGTTTGTCAGTAGAGAGGAGGTCTTGGAAATCTCAAAACGACTAATACAGCGGTACAGCTCGGCGTTGAAGATCAAGGGCACCCAACGGTTTCATCGTTTTACACCCGTAAACCTGAACACCATACAGTTGCGAGAGCTCTCTGAAGACATCGACGAAACCAGTGGCAGATCTAGCCGGTCGGTTTGGGAGGAGCAAACCAAAGTAAAAAAGGAAAAAAAACGTCATGCAGTGAAAAATTGTGCTACAATAATATGATTTGACAGTAGGATTTGGGATATTTGAGCCAAAAGGCAAAAAAACGTCATGGGGTGAAAAAAGTATGGGCTCAAGATACTTTTTTATATCCAAGACCCAATATTTACCCTGAACTTTACTGGTTCTGTTTGAAGTTGAGAGTTCAAGCACCGAAATCTTGCTTATAAATTAAAAATGAGTCGGGGGATAAAGGAGGTCGACCGCTTGGGAGGGGGAGGGGGCAAAAACATAGTTTTGCCCCTAGCTTTCCATTTGGGGGGACATGTCGTTTCTGCTTCCTCCCTGGATCCGTCACTGGACGGAACAGAGGTACCTACTGTGACAGCGTAAGGTCAGCTCAGCCCAAAGACAGCTCATGGTGGCGCCAGCTCCCGTATTTCGGCGCATTGCTGCAAACCGGTGTCCGGTGTACATACATACATATTTTTATACGTGTTGACAAATGTTTGCTTCCTTTAACTTCAAGGAGAGTAAAATCACGCAAAGATATCGTCAAGGAGAGAGTATTGCTCTAGTTCTACCTCGCAAGTGGGAAATGCTTGCTTCGGTCCGATGCAGAAAAAAACTTATTTGAATTGACGCGATAGGCGAGTTCTGTATATATGAACACGGGAAACCACGATTGCCTTATTTGGCTTTCACAAGACTTCTAGCACTGTTCCTATTGTATCGCCATTTTGTCCCACTATATGTCCAATATACTGTCGAAGCCCCAGCGACGAGTTATTGTCATCCTTTAAAGCACTGTGATGAGCATTAACACGCAGTCGTACAGGGCTTAAGCATAATTACCCGAGGTGGCCGGAAACCCTTCATGGCAGAAAAACAACATCGATGAGCGAGTTAATTTTGGAAAGAACTTTGAAAATCTGTCCTCTATGTTTACGCACTGACTGACCTATAGGCTTGCAAAATCAGATGTATATTCCTAAATAGCCATAATCTGCGGTCACATAAGCATCGCCACCGAAAAAAGTGGGAGCCAGTCAAACTTCAACCTGACGCTGTCAAAAACCTTTCCACGAAATAACCAAAAACTGTTCAAATTTGGGCTCCTCGTTGCCTTCCACAGTTACTGTTTATGCAAATTTCAGGTTTTCTCCCATTTTGACTGAGATAAGGAAATTTTGGGCTAAAAAGTGGCGGGCCAGGCCCCCTGGCCTTCTTTTCCGACACCTATGTGCGGTCACACCTGTTCAAATACATTGCAGACCTAGCTGTGCGATGAAAACGTAGTATCGTCAGAGTTGTATGTTAAGATCATTTCACTAGATCATAGGTTACAGACCAAGGATATATAAATATTATCGCAATTGTTGATGCCCACAGCTTTCGGTCACATGAAGTTCCCTGGCAATACGTGTATGATGTTTTGATGTTACAGCTGAGGTTACAGAATGCTAAGTTCCAGGTCACAGGCCAAAGACCGTGGGGCAAGGTCAAACTCATTGATTGCTTAATGGTTGCTTCTTTGCAAGCTTCAACGTATGTGCATACATTATGGAAATATCTCACGTTGTGGTGTCATTGGTCAATTACCTTGATCGACCTCGACCTAAATATTCCAGAGAACAATTTATATCTTGTCTTTATGAAATTTGCCCGCTCAAAGTGTATTCGCGACTTTGTCTCGCACAATAACGGCATTTCGCAAAGTGTCAGGTACGGCCTACATTTGACCTCATTTGACCTTGAGGATACTGGTCTAGGTCCATGAAATCCAGCTTAAAAAACACATTCTACAGCCCTCACAAAACCCGCAACACACTTTTTCCTAACCCTCTTCATTGGTGAAATCTCAGGGAGGCATTTCGGGACCCCTTCATTACGTGTTGATGCCAGGCTACCCTCCACTAAGCGTGTTAAAAACACTAGTAGATATAAAAACGGATATTCTAACCTATTTTAATGGAAGGAAAAAAGTTCAATCTTTAATTTGGAATATGCCATTTTGAAAAAAGGTGTACCAGCAAATTTTGAATGTGACTTTAGGTCAAGGTCAAATCACAACTTTTTTCACAAGTGACCTAGGGTCAAACAGACTTCAGATTCGAGTTCTTCGGCTCATTTCAGACAGGAAAAATATATTTAATGCATATTTCATCAGTCTCTGTGGGTTTTATGATCACCTAAAAATGCACTGCAAGCAGATTTTCAAAAAATGCCTGAGGCAATAACTTCTAAAGTTTTACTCCAATCGAGCTAAAACTTTCAGATTCGTCTTTAGGGCCCATGAGAACCCCATACCCCATACAATTATTTTGAAGAAAATCGAAGAGGTACCGTGTAGATTTGCCATTTGCCTGGTCGATTGGTGCTAGAATTGCCCACGGACCATGCTAGTGGATGCGTCGCTGAGCCGTTGCCCCTAGGGCTTGGAGCAGAGCTGCAAAAAGTCGGGCTCTCGGGTCATAAAGTGCCCGACAGATTTTAGGGCACGGTATGGTCCTGCGACAGATCTTACAATCTGTGAGAAAAAAAAATCTTGAAAGGAAACAGAAAATATTTTTTGTTCTAAAAAAACTCAATATTAGAATTGTCACCTCTTTCACTCAACAAGTTTTTCATGAATTTGCACCTCTCCCATATCAAGCCAGTGTGCGGCAAGAACCGATGGAAAATCGAGGGACTTATGAATCGAGGGACCTTTGAATAGAGGGCCTTATGCACAGAGGGTCTTTTCGAGGGACTTATGAATCGAGGGACCTTTGAATAGAGGGCCTTATGCACAGAGGGCCTTTTAAACGTCACCCAGAAAATCCTCTGCTGGAAAAATTCCTTCACCGGCCTGTCGGGCCCGATTTGTATTCCATAGCACGCGACAGCTTGGCCCGACAGGCCGCCGTAAAGGCCTTTAGACAGGCAAAACAGTTTTTTTCCTTCGTTTCCTTCGTTTGGAAGTACGCTCAACGCTGCCGCAAGGGCGCTGTTTGAACAGCGGCCTTGCGGCAAAGCCGGTGTAAACGGTATCTGGTTTGAAAAGCAGCCCTGCGGTTTGGTGTGTTGCGTTGTGGATATGGCGGAGGCCAAGGCCCTAGAATCCCGTGGTGTGGTGGAGGCAATACGTTGCAAGGTTGTGTTTTTATTATGTTTCTCTTGCATTACTTTGGTATACATCTTGAGTAAACTGGTTGAGCCTGGATTTCATCGTCCATAGTTGTAGGGCTGATAAATGGCTCCGATTAAGCTGAAGCCCCTTCCACCGTCCCGTGTCAAGCTTAAATGTGGATTTGAGGGATGTGAGTATTTTGGCGAAAAACGTTTTTTTTTAAGGAGCATCAGCGAATCAAGCATTCTGGGCTGCCCTGCAAGTTCAGGAACAGCGGTTTTGGTCAAAGAGGTCGTTTTGAAGCATGGATCAAACAGCGGGCAGATCAGAACAGTGTGGGGAGAAAACAAAGAAGTAAGCGATGTGGTGTTCGTTGTAATTTCGGCAGCTTACATTTATTTCCACACAGTATGTTATGCTCACTGTTGATCAATAATTTTAAATGATATTAATAAGGGAAAAATGAATTTTACCAGCAGACTGGTCAAATTAGACTAAAACATTTGATTTTCCCTTCCGTCTTCTTTTAAATCCAATGCCTGTTTGTCCAGAATTAACCACAAAAGTTGCATACCTTCATCAGTGGATTTGTAGATGCCAAAGAAACAAAACTCTTCACCTTTCCACTTTAATTTGTGTTTTAAGTACCAAACTATTTCTCCCATTTCATTTTATTCACTTACCTAAATATGCCTATGATCTATGTCAAGGGGACAAAGATATAACAAAAACACAGCCTAGTGCAACCTTTACTCATTCCTTTTACTCTAAACTTCCTTGGAAACATGATATTTATTTGACATTTACTATCTAACTGACTTAAGGTTATTTATTAGCCTCATGAACTTCAGATCCTAAACCACGTACCCTCATGGAAATGAGCACAGCAATGCATGAAAAACTTTGAAATAGCCAACAGCTTCAAAATTTGGGATTTTTCATGTAAACATGCATTTAAAGTAATGGAAAGCTAATATTACATGTTTGTATTCAACTACAAGTAGCTATGATCCTTAACCCGCGCCCCACCGGGGGTCCGGCGCCACCTTCGCCCCACCGGGGGGCCATCGATGGCCCCCCCCTCTAACTCCGAAAATATGGGCGTTAGCGCAAATCTGCAAAGCGCAATAGAAAGCTCGCGTGAATTCAGTAAGAAATTACTTCGCATGTTTTAGTGCTCAGGTCAATGGTTTGACCTCCAGAGGTCAAATTAGGTCAAGATCGGCTATTTTCACTCAAATATGCAATGATTAAGCAAACTGGGCATAACTCTTATGCCATTAGAGCTATTGAGACCTGGTAAAGTACATTTGATAGCAAATTGCCAGTACTTTTTCCGCTATGTGGAACGTAAAGACCTCCCGCCAGTGGTTTGACCGCCAGAGGTCACCTCGTGACCTAATATGACCTGAGGTCACGAAAGGTCAAAAAGTGACCTTGCCGTATATCAAATGAAAGCCAGTGACAAGACAAACACGATGGTGTTTGTTTCAGCGCTTTAGCTTAATTAGGTCAAAAGTTATTGTCAAAATACTGTTTTTGACCTCTGGTGACCTTGGATGACCTTGGAAAAGTCAAAGGGCAAATATGACCCGGATCCGGAAAGGGTGCCCAAAAGTTGTTCTGAGCAGTCTGAGTATTGCAATCATTTTGTGGCTTTTATATCATGAAATAGCTTTCCCCATGCTTTCCAATGGGAGAGGTCGCCTCGGACCGACCCAGGCACGAAATCAAAAATCCCGGATAACACCTTAGACCCGGAGGGGTCATGAAGTGTAGGAAGTTTCAAATCGATCGACTTTGAAATGTAGCTCTTACAGAGCTCTAAAGTGAAGTGAGGTGACCTTGGTTGACCTCATCTGGTGACCTGACCTTGGGTGACCCGGGGTAAAAAATTTCAGGGATGATGGGAAAATGATGCAGTGAGAGGTAGAGCCCTCAAACGCGGTGCTGCGCCTCGTCGTTTTTCTGCTATCCCGGAAAAACCTTAGGGGGGCCATCGATGGCCCCCCGGTGGGGCGAGGGTTAAAAAACACTTTCGAATATCAAAAAAGTACCCCTCCAATCTTGTTTGTCTGGCCATCAGAGCAAAATCCATATATAAATTTTGGGGGTTCCTTCCAAATTACCCCCTCCCACCTCCAAAAAACTGAAATCATGAAAATCTGCAGAAGCTGGCATAAGTAACCGCATGGTATGGGAACCAGGTCAGCTTTCTTCCATTGCAAACTATATTTTTAAGTATTCTGGGCTGGACTGTGTAACATAATAACAAAATATCACTTATTCTCATTCTAGTGCAGCATTTTTTGTCAATGGCGGCTGCAGAGGACTGAAAAAGGGGGGCTGCTTTTCATGTTTTTGTATATTTCCACCTGTGACCTAAATCATCTGAATTCAAGACCGAGTCTTATTCAAGACCCAGTCGAGCTGACTTTGCCACGCACTATTTGTATGCTGTACGTCCAAAAATGTCAAATTACATCCAATAATAAATTTCCTTTACCAATGGTGACTCCAGAAAATGAGAATTGGTGGTTCGGTATTCACTTTGTTATAGGTTTCTGCCGATAACCTTAATTTCCTGAGCGAGTCTAATAATTGAAAACCCGAAGAACAGTCTCACTTCTAGAGTTTTGAAAATTAATAGACTTGTGTCATTCCACTTAGATTTGCCATAGGCGGCCTCAGAGAACGAAAAATAAGGATATCACACATATAAGGATCAGAGCACAAAAATAAGGATAATGATATCCATTGGTGCCAAACTAGAAGTTTTTATGCTAATTTTAGTATTTTCTATTAAGAATGTGGAAAATGAGTAGGAACATTTTACCAATTGAATGGGTTTAGACAATTTTAATAGTCCTATCCTAACCACCCGACAGATTTGGAGGTTTTTGCGAAAGTGTCCGACAGATTTGAGATATTTTGCAGCTCTGGCTTGGAGGTCACGGACATGGGACCACCGGAATGACCGAGTTCCGGCTTTTAATTTTACTAGCATCCGGGCGTTCACGCCCTAGTCTACTCGCAAACAACTTCCTAGCGTGAGGAGCCTCCCTAGACTCGGTCCTCCCTCGGACCCTACCCGCCCACGAGTCCCACACTGACCGCCCGTCCCTCACGTCGGCTCCTCCATGGCCTAGCCAGAGCCATGAGTCGACGCCTGCCACGCCCTTTCCGGCTAGGCTATCCCACAAATTGACAGTGTACCCCCCGTCACGAATAAAACTTCCTCCGTTACGGCGGAGCCCGCCTGATCCTCTTGTCTTCATCGTTTCGGCCTGGTAAGTGTGCAACAAAACGACTGACAGCAATCTCCGACGTCCCACGTTCCCCTTTTTTGTGCGATCGGTGCTCCGTGGTTCAGACCAGAAGACTCCGGCAGCGGACAGCGTAGCCAGAGGGAGCCCGTAGGCTCGAAGGCTAGGAGGATAGTACCGGGTTACTAAGACGGGCGGTTAAAGTGATGTAGAGTGAAGGTCGGTTCAAGGGCAATCACAGTCCACGTTTCGGCGCCTCCGTGACCCCCAGGAAGAGGAGAGCCGCCATGACCCTCTTTCTGGAGCCAATGGGCCCGAAGGCTAGAAGGATAGTGCCGGGTTACTAAGACAGGCGGTTGAAGTGATGTAGAGTGAAGGTCGGTTTAAGGGCAATCACAGTGCACGTTTCTGCGCCTCCGTGACCCACAGGAAGAGGAGAGCCGCCATGACGCTCTTTCGGGAGCCAATGGGTCCGAAGGCTAGGACGATAGAAAAGGCACGGCCATGGCACATAGGATAGTGTTTGAATAATCCTTACGTCATTATTGCACTATGCCATGTGCGATTGAGAGGACGAAATGGTGTTGAGGAGCTTGGTCCGAACCACGTCGCAGGACTGCACAGCTTAGACAGCCCCTTAAAAAACTGTCTCTGAAGCCTTTGCTGTGCTTCATCATTTTGAGCTGGTCTCTGAACTTAAGCTAGACTCACCGGGACTAAGATTTCAAAGTGTGGGCATTGTATCCAGTGCTTCATTGCCACGTTAAAGAGAAAACGCCGAATCTGTATCCAAAGCAATTAACGCTACCTTAAATATCTGGCAGCAAAGAAACCTGACCATCAAGGGCGAAATAACGATATCCATAGCACTTATCATCTCCCACACGGTTTATATTGGTAACACGGCTTGATTTCCAAAAGACACAAAAACAGAAATTCAAAGCAAAATTATGAGATTAGAGGGAGGGGCGAGCCGCCCAAGTCGCAAAAAACGTTCTGCACGCAAATAAAGAGTGGGAGATTAAATGGCATCGACGTAGGGAATTTCTGGCTGTTCCTCAAGCCAGCCTGCGTAGCAAAAGTGTTCCAGCAAGAACAACCCCCCCCAAAAAAACTGCTTCAAGCTGGAGTAAGAGGGTGCGAGCTCGCTGGCCTATTCAAAGCATAGATGAATCGTCAAAAAAAAACTCGGGGAAAATTTCCGAGTTTGGCAAGGATATAGTGGCTAAATGTAAAAAATATTCATTTAGGCCCCTTCCAGCTATAAGGAGGTACAAAGGGAACCGTTATGGTAGGATAGCGAAGTGAAATTATCGAATAACGATTGTTTTGGAAACAATGTCTCCCTCTAATATTAAGATTATAGACGATATTCTCGATAGCCCTGGAAACATAATGAGTTTTCACAATTTCGCAGGAAATATCATAGTCTTCGAACCAACTTTTTAACATATCAAACAATCTCCCTTGCCATACCAGATCTATGGGTTCATCTTCAGCAAACCGGAAATTACAGACCATTCTCAGACCGATAAGGCGGAGCGGGCCTACAAAAAACAAATAAATGAGGAATTGAAACATGCAAAAGGAACAAAATGCAAGAAAATTTTACCTGGAGCAATTTTTAAAACAAACGCCAGCAGCACAGAAACGGTGGGAAGTGGAAGGGCATACTACGGAATGGGATCGTATTTTATGAAATACTTTATCAGCGTTCAAACCCATTAGACTGTGATCACTTTAATTACGAAATTTTCACAGGTCCGTTCCGACAAAAAGGTACCTACTCGTCAGAGTGGTAACAGATTCGGAAAAATGGAAGATATGTAATCACACCGGTACACTCAAGCACTTTATATTCTATTGCCAGGACGTAAAATCTATTTGGGGGTTCGTTAAGAACCAACTCGCTAGCGTTAATAACGGTATCCCCTTGCATTAAAGGGAGATACGCGAAAAAAATTTATTGGCTATATCAAAAGGTTACAAAAAGTTGTTTCAGAAGTCCTATTCTCATTTTTGCGAATTCGGCCTGCAAATGCCTTAAAATTGCTCTCAAAGTCAACATTTCTAGACGACTTTACCGGTACACCTCATATCGATGTATATGACGTACACACGGCTAAGGCTATAAATTTCTCTAAGAATTAGGTCATATCTATCCTAAACAGTGATGTAGAACTTTGGACTACTACAGAACAAAATTACTTTAGAAAAACAGCATTCTAAAACTCTTTTGAAACAGAAATATAGGGCTTAAAAGAAATCACAATTAACCAATCAGAAGTCTAGGAATTCTCAAACCGGGATCACGTGACCTATCTGACGCAAAAGTTTTGTCAACCTGGGGCCGAAGCAGAAAATGACTCAAGACCCGAGGTACGAAACCGCTGAAGACTTGAGCAATTGTTTTTTTCCGTTTCTAGGGCAAACTAATTCATTCTGTAGTTTTTAAAAGCTTTTTAAAATTAATTCAAACACAAATACAGGAGAACAGACATTTTTATTATAAAAAACATTACTTTTCAACTTTAAATAGTTTTCGAAAAGTAAGTGATGGGTATGGGCATGGGTAAGTGATGGGCGTTTTATAGAAACTGTTAACCTATTTCGATAATAAGTAAGTGGCCTCCCAAAATTTTGCCGAAGATGTAAAAATAATTGATAGTTTTGTTATCAGGATTTTTCAAATAGCAAGAAACCACAATAATAATTTTTTTCGCGTATCTCCCTTTAAGCTTCAGTGATGCATTATTTGGTCTAACGAAGGGAAAACAAGCCCAGAATATAATCATTCTCTTAGCCAAACGACACATAATCACCTGTAAATTTGGGACAGCATATACAACGCCGAACATAGAGGCAAAAAAGACTGAATACATATATTGAGATAAAAAAATACAACCGCGTTTCAAAACAACAAACTAGCGAAATTTAAGGAAAAGATGGTTTCGTAAAAGGCTTAATCTATCGTGAGCGCTGCTAAAAGTAGGAATAAACTAAGATTCCGTAATTCAACCGTCGTCATTTGGTACCAAGATGTAACTAACTGTATAAGTTGTTTGTTGCTTTGCCCTCTGAAGTGGGATGTTTTGTGACGGGAAATGCAGCTTTGTAAGTGTCAAAAGTGTTCACACAGACTGCTCTATTGCCCTGAAAACAAAGTGGAAAAACATTCTTCTCTTGCTCGTAGCCTTCGAAGGCATATGCGTGTCACCAAATGCTATCCGCGGATCGGGTGCGCTTCAGCCTATGTTTTACTTCAGGTTATAGGCTCACCCGCACCCACCGCAAAATTTTCCTGAGACTGCACCGATAGGTGCTATCTTAAATGGTTGTGGAGGTGCGCCCGGGCCTGCCGGTGACCCTCTTTCGTGCCCCCCCTAGAGGAATCATAAATCCGTCGCTGCCACCCACCGAATCCCGTCGTAAGGATCTACTGCGGTCCTGGTTTCCCGACAGGCGCGCAAGCCCCTCCCCTCCTGCCTGTATGCGCCAATGGGTGCCGCCCTGCCCCCGGAGAGGCGGGACTTATCCCCTGACATGGCGGCGCATGCGCCCACTCAGTCATATCTTAACCACGGCACAGTGCACTTCGCAGACAAGGACTGACCTATATTTAGTTTACGGCTTGAATTAACCGACCTAACTTATTTTGCCCTGCACATCCCACTTGCGACTGGGTTGAGGCAAATGGACAATTCTAAAACGCTCGGTCCAAACAGTCAGCATTCTAAAAAAATCAGACAACCAAATGTTGCGTCTTTGTTTTGGAAAAAATGGGAAAACGCTCCAGAGCCCTTGGACTTAGCACCAGCGCCGCAGATTGGTTTGTAAGCTTAAGCCTTGGCTTCTACTATTTAAGATCATATTTACTTTGCTTTGCATCTATTTAGAAAGCTCCGAGCCCTCGGCCCTGACAAAATAGGTGCAATTAAAAAAACCGGATCAAACAGAGAGGCAAGCCTGTTTGCTTACGACCGGGTCGGGACAAAATCGGAACTTATAAAACACTCGATCCGAACAGCAGCATTCTGAAGCTGGTTTTTGAAAGCTTAAGCCTGTGCTCCTTCCATTAAAATGAGAATTGCATTGCGTTGCGGCTATTTATAAGGGTGCAAGCTTTCTTGCTTTCGACCGGGTCGAGACAAAATCAAAACTTAGCACACCCGATCCAAACGGCAAGTATTCTGGAAGGGCAAGCTAAAAATATTCCATTTTCGAGGAGGCCAAAAGAAAAAAGCGATGTCCCGGAGCCTTTATACTCAGGACCAGCACTGAAGATTGGCCTTTGAAAGCTTATGCCCAGGCTTCCGCTAATTAAGACAAATTTGTCTTCGCATGCCAGTTATTTAGAAAACTCCGATCCCCAGGCTTTGACTTATTAGGAGCAATTATAAAATCAGTACGAGAAAAAATGCTGCGTTTTGGATACTTAAACCCAAACCTCGACTTTTAAGATGAAAATGTATTTGCATTGGAACCGCGCATAAAGCTTCGAGCTCCAGACCCTGACATAATAGGTGCTATTATAAAACCGAAACAAAAAGGGAGGCAATCCTTTTTGCTTTCACCCGGGTCGAGACAAAATCGGAACTTATAAGACACTCGATCCAAACCCAAGCATTCTGAAATTGGTTTTTGAAAGCTTAAGCCCGAGCTTCTTCTATTTAAGATGAGAATTGCATTGCGTTGCAACCCCTGAGGGGGCTCCGAGCCCCAAGCATCGACATAATAGATGCGGGTATCCGGGTGGTTAAATGGCCCCCAAAATCGTGAGAGGCGGGTGGGACCCCTGCTATCAGGGAGGGCTACCAAGCTCGGCACTAGCTGTATTCCCTTCCTGGAACCCAAGGGTGTTGAGTGGGAGTGTGCGGACACAGGCTCGCCCGTCTGGAGGACTCGGCCAAGCTAGCCGACATTGTCCACTTCCCACCGTCAACTCGGCCCGCCATCCGACCGCGCACGCGACGAGCACGACCTCTCTCATAAAATTTAGTGTGATGCTGGGAGCTGGCGCGACGTCGCCACCATCGTGAGCGAGCGGGTCACGGCCACGAGCAGCCGCCATGGCGGACCACCGAGAGGTCTGCCCGAACAACAACCACATCAGCGGCGACGACAGAGCCCGAATCGCACCGTGCGACGCGCCCCGCGACCCCAGCACCCCCGTCACACTGCACTTTCTCTTTGCTTTCTCTAGAGTGTGAAAGTATTTTTCGTCTGCTACAAATGCTCCCAAAGAAAAAGAAGTTCGAGCCAAAAAGAGCGGGAGAAATCCGTATCCATTGTCGTCGAAATCGACACACCCAACGACCTGGAATTGAGGGCACCTTGAGGTGTAGGAGAGAGCGAGGAAGTTCTAGACGCTGATTTAAAGTGAGACAAGGGAGAAAAACGTGAAACGAAGGAAACCCGTAAAAATGCTGAATGAGGAGACAGAAGAAGAGCTGGTTGAATGACTGAAGCAGCATGAGTGCATGTTTAATAGGAAGAGGACGATTACAAGAATAACAAAACGTCCTTACCTATGGAAAGGAAAGGCAGCCGAAATGGGACTGACCCCAAGTTAAATTCAGACTTGGTATGCTTTGATGCAGACCACATATGCACACTTGACACAAGCCAAGTCTGGTGACAGGGCAAAGGAGAGGACTGAAAGGAACGGCTGGTTCCTGCAAGTATTCTGTTTCCTCCACGCCTACATTGTGCGAGTGACAAGCCGCCACGCCGTAAGCATTCAAAGAGCCTGAACGGTACAAGCAGAGTCTTGCACATCTGCCGTCAACGATGGAGAAAATGAGATCGACGAGATGGGACTGGCCATGGTGTGCCATTTGCGGCAGTAGCGGGAGTGCTACCCTCTGCTAAAGACTGGCGCATGTATGAGTTTTACCTTTAGCCCCAAGATGACACTGCTATTCAAAGATGGGATGTTTTTGCCCCAGCTGGTGATGGGCCGCAGGGTCGCGCTCAGAGTCATCAATTTAGGGGGCCGTTTGATTTACAGGTTATGGCGAAAACTTTGGCTCAACACCGATACTTGCAACAGAAAAATGGCTGCACACCCGTCACAGGATTGTGTAATTCTGTTACCAATCGAGATTATATAGCCATACAGATTAAGACACCGCATTTCACCATTCGGCGTGTCCGTCCCATTACAGACGGTCCGAGCAGGTTTGAACAAACACCGATGCCTCTGTTGACATACCACAGGAGTCGCGGCTTAGGGTCTCGGTCAGGCCGGAGGACGTGAGGCGTAGGGGTGAAGGGAAGAGGGGAGGAGGAGCTGGGAGGGTTTGAGCAGCTGAGTGCAAGCCGAAATAATTCAAAAGAGTATCGGGGGCAAGTCATCCTCTCTGAACGGCGGGCAGGTCATTTAGCCTTTTCCTGAGGCAACAGTTTATTATTCAAACGTTTATTCGTAAAATGTGTAGAATAACACGGCAGCGTAAGTCTGCTCCTGCACGATCTTGTCCAGGAATTTGGCGTTGACCTCCTCGATCTTTCACGATTAAGAGAAGTCCTAGCAAGTGTCTACACTTAATGCACGCCCCGGCAGGACTCCGAGCCACCTTCGCCCTGGTGTGGGGGGAGGGTGGGTGAAACCTCCCCTCCCCGAACTCGGCTCCTATGCGGGATAGCGAAAAATTCCAAAGCTGGTGGAAAACTCACAAAAAAATCAAGACGCAACTACATCAGCCATTTTTGCCTCAGTTCAATAATTAGGTCATAGCAGGCCAAAGAAGGTGACATGTTCTTGAAGAATTTATGGGCTCTGACGTCTGACAGAGTTGAGCTAGAATCAATTTTTAGGTACCATTTGCTTCCTCTCGTTACAGCAAATCGAATAATGTATGATAGAAGTATACGAGATCAAAGCAAAAACGACCTGACCAAAAATCAGGTCCATGTCATCATTTGGCATAGCATAGTCAATATGCATATATCAATCGACTCGCAATTACAATACAAACGTAATCGTATCAAGATAAAAGATTTATCACATCATCTTACAAATGTATTGACCCAAGTCTGAAAACCTGCTTTGGTAGCCCCAGATGAACGCTCAGAGGTCACAGGCCCAAAATTGCAGCATGAACCTGAGAAGGAGTCTGAGATATTACGATTTGAATAATATGAAGGTATTTTATGAGCTGTGTCTACATAAAGTGAGCCATTTTTCGCCAAATTCCCGTTTTTTCCATGCATTTTCAATAGAGAGGTCATGGTCTGTATCTGGACCTAGGTCAGCGATATAAAAAATATCGGAATTTTGTTTGTGTAGCGCTCGAATGGCCCATAATGTGATATGAGTTTCAATCGGATATACTAATCTTATTCTTGCTTATGATATCCCAAACTTTTTGGGATGTTAGGTCACTTGACCTTCACTGGTGAACTAACCTGAGATGACCCGACCTTAAATTTTTGGGAAAATTTGCCGAATTGATCAAGGATAACGTGTGCCAAGTACGGCGGCGCTTCGCACCGCCTTTTTTGGTGCCGCCGGAAAAACCCCGACGTGATGTTTATGTAAGGTTATTGTTTTAGTTGGCTGATTCAACCAGTAAGTCAACACGATCCCAAAATGAATAAAAAGTTACATAGGCACTCTTTCCAGAGTGGTTCGGTAAGAGTACACAAAAGAGGATATTAGAATAGGTACGCAAAAATATCTGGCTCCCTGGGAACCGTTCCAAACAGGGAAATATTTGGCGACGCTATATGACCCTGGAAGTTGTTGCGTCAATGAGCTCCAAAAACTATTAATGCTGCAATGTTTAGCTTCCCAAATATGAATTATGCACTTTGTCCCGATCAAAAATAAGTGCCTTTATCTCCTAAGCGTGCCTACTCTTGCACGATGGTCTACTGCGTACTCTTACCGAACATGCACCTTTTGGAAGCAAGTCCTCATACAAATTTTGGCATGCATTTATCGTGGGCCCCAGTCCTGGGACACAGTTCTAGTTCAGCTGTCTTACTGATTACAGACCTTAGGGGAGGGTGGGGTGGGTTGTATCAGTTTTTACTCCAGGTCCATTAATATCGTAACTACTTGGGATGGTTTCGTGATTTTAATACCATCTCGTAGCTGCAGCCTTTGGCTTCCTTTTGCCAATTAATTGTTTGCCTAATATTTACTGGTTTTCCTCCAACTGCCCGGCGAATAGACCTTTCACAACTTACCCCACCGGTTGGGTGAGTTGTATCACATGGTGAGTTAACACGCGCTCCGCTGGGGGAGGGCGAAATTCGCCCCGCTCCTGGTTTTCCCCATATAGCTAAAAAGAGACGCAGAACAACGAAACTTATAGTACCGTATTCCTAATTAATTTCACACATCTGACCAAATCTTTAAGTTAAGGTCATGGCAGGTCCAGGATCTATTCAAGGTCAAGTGACCCGACCTCGAAACCTAAAATCACGAGTTTGAAGCAGCGCCCAGGGAACATTAGCAAACCGATCAGTTTGAAACCTGTAGAATATGATAAGGTCATTAGGGTCTACAAATCTGCTATCTCGAAATTTTGATATTGTTGACCTAAGGTGGGGTCAAATTTTTGGGCACCCCATTAGAAGTCTATGTTTAAAAATATAATGGACTCGTTTTCAGTAAATACTGGATAGATAAAGCTGAAAATCCTCAAACCGTCTATTCTTACCACGATCTTTACCACAAAGTTGAGTTTTGAGCATCTGACCTCTCAAAGGTCATGTCAGGTCAGGGGAGCATAGAGTGATTGTTTTGCCAATAACTTCTCACTGAATTGAGATAAAGTTCCTATTTTGCTTGCATTGTGCTTATATTGTCACGGGGAGTCGATTGATATGCAACATGACCATACCAGGTCACTCTGTGACCCTGAACTAGCTCGAGGTCAGGTCATTTTCACTATTTGACCTAGAAAGGTCATATTATACATCATTCGCCCCGCCGCAATGAGAGGAATCCAATGATGCTTAAATATTTGCGCTAGCTCCCCTGAGAGAAGATCTAGAGAGAGAAACATACACTGCTCTGTTGTAGGCCAATGGAACCTTCTTTGACCTATTCTGACCTCAATATTGACCTGAAATGAAAAATTATTCGTATTAAATATCTTCGTCTTATCAAGAGCTTTCGAGCGCCGCCCATACTTTTCCTTTGACTTTCGTGGGGAATGAGATACTGAGGGGGAAGTGATCCGTTTGGAACAAAGAAGCCAACACAATGTGTCGAAACGGGTAAATTCTTGACTAGGTACCAGCAGACTTTAGTCGGGGCTAAAGTCTGTTAACTGAAAAAGCCTTAACGTTTTAGTTATGGACTAAGTAATCATCTCACAATAGATACGGGAAGGGTTGTATCAGGGATACGGATGAATTGCATGGACGTGGGAAGTAGGAGGTGGGGAGCGAGCAGGGGTGTCCCTCGAATCTGTGAAGCTCAGGCGGGGATGTGGCCGTTATGGCCACTCTTCTCGGGACTTGTTAGACTTTAATTTTTGCTTTTGCTTTCATTTCATCAGCGTGGCCTCTCTTGCACTTATCCTGGCCCGCAATTTTTACAGCAAAACTATTTTACCTAATTTTTCGTCGTGGCTATATGTGATAATATAGTGTTTTTGGAAAAAATTAGTTTGGCGACACTCCTAATGAGTTGTATAAGCAGCGTAGGCAGTGTGGGGTGCCTACCAATTTAAAAAGGTCCTAAATAAGCTCAGGGGCCCAAAACTATCCCAGGGGACCAGTCTTCAACTCATGGAGACTAGACACGCTGAGGGGGGCACCAAGCAGCTCAGGAGGCCCATACAAACTAAGATGGCCAGACTAGCTGGGCGTCTCGACGAACTCATGGGGCCCAGATCCGCACAACCGGTCCCAAACAAGCTGAAGGGGCCTATATCAGTTAAACGAACACGATACCAGCCCAGGGGCCCCTTGTCAGCTCAAAGGACAGCCAGGGCCCCTTACGATCAAACCAGAGGCCTCTTATGTAAGTCCTCTCATGGGACCTAGACCAGCTCATGGCTGCCACAATAATTTCACCTATAGGGTTATTTTTAGCTTAGGGGGGGCAAAACAGCGAAGGATCTAAGGCCAAGCCAGTAAGCTCCTGTACAATACTCTTTCATGGTCCCAGATCAGCCCAGGGCGCCGAAAAGCTCAGAAGGCTCCAGTGGCGACACATTAAAGTTCAGTGTGAGGGCCTGGTTATCTAAAGCGGTCCCAGATCAGCTGATGGGACTCAATATCAGTTCAGGGTAGCCACCAAAAATTCAGGGGGCTCAGGCCCGTAGAGACTCTGCGGCCTCTGATGCTTAAGTTAGCGTCAATCGGGAATTTCAGTAGGGACCCAGCGTTAGTCAAGACAACTGCGATATGTGGAGGTGGTCGACACGACACCTTCGTTTTCGCCATGACTTAAGTTCACCAAAGTTCACTGTATTCATTGTTAATTGCGCTTAGTGCAGTGCCAATCAGGGTTTCTGTAGGGACTCAGCGTTAGCCAAGACAACTATGATATGTGGATGTGGTCGATGCGACACCTCAGTTTTCTTCAAGACCGAAGTTAGCTGTATTCTTTGCTCATCGTGCTTCAGTTAGCATCAGTGGGGGCGTCCAGCATTTTTTACCAATGTACCAGTCATTACGTTCTGGGCGAAACCTTGCCGGCCCGAAATATGCTTGATGGTAAACGTGAACATGTCTCACTGAAAGGTAGCTTCATGAAAATAAACATTTAAAAATACGCTTTTTAAACACGTTTTTTTCTTCGACACTGGCCGCCTATTGGGTGGTAAATTGGTGCCCCTCAGATTCGGCGCCCCCCAGGTTCGGCGCCCCTCTCCCAAGCCTGCCCCCTAACGAAATCCTAGATTCGTCACTGGACTTGTTAGACTTTAATTTTTTTCTTTTGCTTTTATTCCATCAGCACGGCCTGTCTTGCACTTATCCTGACCCGCACTTATTGCAGCAAAAATATTTTTACCTAATTTTTCGTTGTGGCTACATGACATAAGAATATAGTGTTTTTGGAAAAAAAGAATCTGTGGCGGCACCCTTAATGAGCTGCTGGTACTTTGGGGTGGAGTTGTATCACTGTTACAACATACCCCACCTGGCCCTGATACCATAAGTGTCGCCACCGGCAAAAAGTGAGGGGGGCAGCCAAACTTCAACCTGATGCTGACAAAAAACTTTCAACATCAGGACCAAAAACAGTTCGAATTTGGGCTCCTCGTTGCCTTCCGCAGCGGCTGGATATAAGAATGTCCGGCTTTCTCTCATTTTGACTGAGATCAGGAAATTTTTGGCCAAAAAGTGGGGGCCAGGCCCTCCTGGCCCCCCTTCCTTTTTCCGACGCGTATGCCTGATACAACATATACCACCCTCCCATATTGGAAAAAAACGTCCTCATGCTGAAAAATCAGCGGCCAGCCGGGAAAATCCTTCTCATGCACGAAACCTTAGAATCTACCCTTACCACTGCTACAGCGATCTTTCCGATTCGTGATCATCTGAATGACAATTACACATTTTCTTACGACGAAATTTTACAGAATGACATCCCGAAAACACATTTTCTGCACTCACCGCGAAACGCGCCAAGCCAAGCAGACGGCAGTATGAGGAAAGCTGCCGGACCGCATGCCGCATCATCTGGTTGTGTCGGGGGCTCCATCTCTCGGATAGTTTTGGAAAAATCGCTCTGATACAACTTGTCCATGAAACAACTCTCCCCGCTCTCCCCTAAGCAGAAACTCTTGATACTAGGAGCAGGGTATAAAAGTTTCCCTGGTCTCTTGATATAATATCAAGGGTACCAAAGAACCAAATTTGCTCTGTGCCCTCGCGGAAAGAACAAAGGCATCTCCAAATATTTTTTAGCAGCCGAGCCACTGGTTTCACTATCTTATACTTAGGCCTCCACCACCTCAGTGTTTGCTAAGTAACCAAAATATCTGCTTGCTCTCATCTCCTGCGTACCTACTCTTATTCGCCCTCGCTCTAGCCTTCTTTTATCATACATGCTGAACACTGTTGTAACGTAAATGGAGCCCCAGGTAAATTTGAAAAATTGGCTAACCACATATAGCCTCTGCAACTGCAGTGCTCTAAGCCTCAAGAAAATTGGTTAACGAATAACATACCCCCCTTTGTTCCTCTGCTCACGATGTCCCCATAGGCGGATGCAGGATTTTTTATCAGGATGGGCACTTTGTCGAGAAGTGCCATCCGAACCAGGGGGATGAGCACTTCTGGGTGGAAAAATTTATCAGATGGGTGCCAAATCCTATCGCAGAGGCGCCGATACTCGCATTCTGGGGGAAGTGCAATTTTAGGGGGCGTCATCGACCTTTCACTGGGGCGCTGAGGATCGATCAGGAGAAAGTGTCCCCTTTGACCCTTGGATCTGCCTATGGTATCAGCTACCTACCTACCATTCCAGCCTGGGTTGGGTGTAATCCGCGAATCAGGGTGCGGATTCTTGATAATGATTGGGGGTACTCCAATTTGAAACTATGTCAATGACTACCATGATAAAATGTGATAATATAATTCAAAGTGTGCTTTAGGCTTCTCACATGCCTGTTGATGAGCAAAAACCCATTCAAAATTATTGAAATGAAGAACACGACAAAATTAAGTACCTATATTTCACCACTTGAACGTTTCAATGGGGTTGTCCAAGCACCCACAGATATATGAATAATTCTGCCAATCGTGTTTTCGACATCATGTCAAGAATAGATTCAGCTATTTTGCTCGGCGAACACTAATTTAAACAAGCTAGAAACGTATTTTCGTGACTCACACGAAGAATATATATAAATAAATAAATAAATATATATATATATATATATATATATATATATATAGTGCGTGTAGATTTATAGAAAACAGCTAATCAAAATTATAGGTCACCAAATTTGGGGGTGCCCAATGCCCACATCCACCCATTGACGACCAGATACCAGGGGCGCAACTTTATGTTTTCGATTGGGGGGCACCCGGCTCGAAAGGGGGCCCGTACATGATGGGGGCCCGTATTTTTTTAATGAAAATGTGACCGAAAAAAACGTATTTTCGACCGTTTGTTGTCGAAAACTGACTGCAAAGGTTAAATAACAATTTTTAGCGCGCTATTCTTCACTGTTCCTGATTTGCACTATTTAGCCCAAAAAGTAGTCAGAAGACCCAATCTTTTGAACGAGCTGCCAAACTATGTAAGGATATTGGACAAGTAGGTGCCTACTTACCGTCTTCGTCGTCCACGCGGATGCTCTCCTCCGGAGGTATAACGGGATCAGCCCCGGACGACGCAGGAGGGATGGATGCTGGAGGGTCTTTTAGCAAACGGGATCCGGCTGGTGGGTTGGCCGAGGAAGATAATGATCAGGAAAAGAAGGATTGGAATTACAACCTTACTTTACCGTTTTGCTGGAAACTATACACATTGCACTTTTCCGAGTTAGTTTTAAATTGGGGTTTTAATTTTTTGCGGTCGATAAATGAACGTAGCTTGCAAAGTACCAAAAATAGTAGTGATATGAACTACTTTAAGTGGACGCGTACGTTGCTAGATATTAAATGCAAATATGATCGGGGTCATTTTATAACAGTTTGCAAAATTAGCAAGACGATTCTAGATTCATAGGTTACCTGAAAAATGAACAAAGTTTGGGTAGTTTTGCCAGAGCAGCTCCTCGGTATTGAATGTTCTTTGTTTTACGCTTTTGTGCACCCGACTTATGTTTATACTGTCCAACCATTTTAACATTCACACCTGGAACGAAATCGCATTATCGCGAATAATTTGATACAAATGGAAGGTAGAGATCGAAGTGCGAAATTCCTTTATCAGCGGGGATACTGATATTTATGTTACATGATCAAGACACCTTTTTCTGATCCATTCACCTTGCCAGTTCATGACATTTAACAACACTGGGTACCGGTCAAGGGGTACTATGAATAGGTGGTACTGCCTATTTCCCTTTACAATCCTGATATAGGATCAGTACAAAAGGAATGGGGGCCTAAAATTTCTCACGCCCCATCCATTTTTCCCCCGCCCCATCCATTTTTCCCCGAATGTTCTAGGAGGCATGGAACCGGCCGCACGTTGCCCGGGAAAACCACAGGGGGCCCGCAAGCATGGCAGGGGGCCGGTTTCGGCAACAGGGAGCACGGAGACACTACCTGGGGCACGAAACTGCTCACAAATAAGGAACTCCTGCAAATACGCGACTAACACAACAGCTTCAGTTTCTGCACGATATTCTTAGACCACAAGGGGCTCAGACAGACCACAGAGGGCCTGAGCACACCAAAGGGGCCGGGCAGACCACAGGAACCCAGAAACCATAGGACGCCGGTAAGCCCAAAAGGGGCCCGAGCAGACCACACACAGCCAGCAATTTGGCTGGACTCTGCCCGATATATGCTGGGCTTTGACTGGGCAGAGCCCGCGTACATGGGCTCAGACCAGGTTCGGCTCCGCTGCGCCTGGGCAGAACCCATGGTCAAGCAAGACCGGGCTCTACCGCTCGGGCAAGTTGTCATCCACCGACCTAATGTCGGGCTCAGCCCGTGTCTATGTGGCTCAGCTATGAGTCTTAGGGCTCGGGCAGAGCCCGGCCCAGCCCGCTCTGGGCCCGGTCGGAATTGCTGGCTGGGCAGCGGGCCCGGGCAGACCACACGGGGCCTGGACAGATGAAAGGACCCGGGCAGACCACAGGGACCCGAGCAGAACACAGGGGCTGGGCTAGCCACAGAGGGGCCCCAGTCTGGAAAGTATGGCAGCAGACCCGACGAGTCCGCACCAGCCTTGTAGATTTTTCGCACCACCAGCAGCCTAAAATTCACACCAAGCATTGGTGAGAAATTTCACTGACCTGGAAATTTCGATGTTTTTACCAGTTTCTCCCTTCTCAGACCTCTGTGGCTGTTTGATTTGAGCTCCCTCGCACCATACAGCAAAAGTGGGCATTTGTTTGCTCCAAAGTTCGAACCACCTGAAGGGTGTCCGCACCACGAGATCTCGCCAAAAGTGCCATACTTTGCAGACTGGGAGGGGCCCGGGCAAACCACAGAGGGCCCGCGCAGACAAAAGGGGCCCCGAACGGACAAAAGGGGGTCCGCAGAGGCCACACAGAGGCCCGGACAGACCATAAGGGTTCCGGGAAAACTACAGGAGGCCCGGGCAGACCACAAGGGGCTCGATCAGAACAAAATGGGCACTAGCAGACAAGGGGTCCGTGCAGACCAAATGGGATCCAGCCAATCTGCAAAGTATGGCAGCAGGCCAGACGAGTCGCACCAGCCATCCAAAATTATCGCACCACCAGCCTAAAAGAAATCGCACCAATCTGCCATATACCAGGGAGAAAAACGCACACATTCCTACCCACACGATGCAATACTACCTCTCTTATTAGTTAGTTAAGGACTTTTTATAAGGCCCCTCCCGTGTCTTCCTAACTATTCAGTCATTATTTTTTTTAGTTTTCAGTGTCAACTTCCTCGCACCAGTCTTGCAAATTCGCACCAGGCTGATAAAATTTGCACCACTCGCTCCCTGTCTCCAAGGGCACTCACACCGACGAGATCTCGTCGAAAATGCCATACTTTGCACACTGGGGCCCGGGCAGACCACAGGGGCCCGGACAGGCCACAGGGGGCCCGGTCAGACCAATAGGGGCCCGGGATACCACAGGGGCTCGCATGGCAAGCATGGCAGAGGCTGGTTGCAGTTACACGAACCGCATCCATGGCAGGCCCGTCTGCATCCACAGGGTATTAACTACTGGGAGTAGGGACCCGGCTGCAGCCACCAGGGGGCGGGGCGAATGGGGTGGCCACCAGGGGGGCGAATGGGGCAGTCACCCCTTAAACCCAAGAGCCTCTGAGGACGAAATGCTTCCCCCAAACCCTCCCCTCCCCCAGGATGCGACGATTGGTCGCCCTTTGGGTGAAAAGTGCGCCCTTCGGGTGGCTAAGTGCCACCCTGTCCCCTGAGGCTTTGCCCCTACCCTTACTCAAATTCTAGATACGTCACTGGCGGCCATAGGGGGCAAAAGATTATCCAAGTCTTGGTATTTAGCCATCAGGGGAGCCGGACAGGGGATCATCACTCATTGAGGATTTAGCCCGACAGGAGCTAATAGCAAACAATCACTTCACTTGCCATTCAACACTGCGCATCGGAGCACGATTTGGATTGACACGAAAAGCCCAAACGTAAAATCCAAATCAGAGCCTAACGAAACTTTTCCAGAGTAGACACAAGCCGATTGAAACATACGCATGCCAATTTTACTGTTCAAGGCAAACTTTGTGCAAATAATTCGCCTCGGCGAATGCGACAAGAGAGCCAGGAGCATGCCTTAGATTCCTTCGCGCTGCGCTGACAATCCCGGGAAATTAAGAGGCTACCATTCGCCGGTGGACGCACATTATTTGACCCGGATTTGACGACAAGATATGATACACTTTTTGACAGACAAATTTAAGAGGCTTAAATTTGTCTGTATTTAAAATTCCACTTGAACAAACAAAATGGAAAACTTCATGCACATTTCTGACAAAAATGCCTAGAAATATATCAATGAAGAAAAGTAGTGCCGGCGGAAAGTTGCCAAAATAACAAACCTATGTCAATGTATTAAACCAGTACTTATCGGAAGGGGCCCGGCTGCGCACGGTGGGGGGGGGTGAACTACGGGGGTCGTAAGCAAGGCAAGGAGCCCGGCTAGAGCCAGAGGAGGCCTGGGTAGCTCAGAGGGAGCCTGAAATTATAGCACGGGTTCCCGGATACAGCGAAGTGGGAGGAGTGGAATCAGGGGCGGATTCAGGCCGACGGTGGGGGGAGGGGGCAACGGGGCCCCAAATCGTGAAAAACATATGGTTTTTGTTTGAAGAAAATCCGTAAAAATCGGTAAATCGGGGGATTTGGGGAGGGCATCAAATCCCCCGATTTCACCTTTACCCCCCTGGATCCGCTAGTGCTGTGGTTCCTTGCAGACCACAGGGACACGGACAAACCATAGGGACCCGGGCAAATTGCAAGGGGCTGGGCAGACTGCAGGGAGCTGGGTAGACCACAGGGGGCCCGATCAGACCACAGAGGGCCCAGGCAGACTAAAAGGAGCCCAGACCGCCCACAAGGGGCGCGGGCAGACCACAGGGACCCGGGCGGACCACACAGGACCCAGGCACACTACAAAAAGCCCAGACCACCTACAAAGGCCCCGGGCAGACTAAAAGGGGCCAAGGCAGAATACAAGGAGCCCGGTTGCAGTCACAGAGGAACCAAAAAGGTCCCGAGACTGTCAGAAATAGGGCCCCGGATGCAGTCAAAATGGGCCTGAGAATATCGTTAGGGGCCCGTTTGCCGACACAGCGATTATGGGTGGCCCTAAAGGGGACTGCACCCAAGCGAGCATGCCAGGCAAGCATGCCAGGGAGCCCGACCGCAGCCACAGCAAGCCCAGATAGACCACGGGGCCCCGCACTCATGGCAAGGGCCCGTCCGTGGCATTAGAGGACCCGCGCCTCCTTGACCACAGGGAGCCCGGTTGCAGTCACAGGTCCCGGTTGCAGTCACAGGGGGCCCGGGTGGATCACAGGCGCCCGTTTGCGGTGACAGGGACTCGGGCGGATCACAGAGGGCCCGGTTGCAGTCACAGGGGCCCGGGTGGATAACAGGGGGCCGGGTGAATTCCAGGGGCCCGGTTGCAGTCACAGGTGGCCCGGTTGGACCACAGGGAATCCGTTTGCAGTCACAGGGGGCTCGGGTGGATCTCAGGGGGCCCAGTTGCAGTCAAAGAGGGCCCGTGTGGATCACAGGGGGCCCAGGATGGATCACATGGGGCCCGGGTGGATCACAGGGGGCCCCAGGTGGATTACAGGGGGCCCGATTGCAGTCACAGGGGGCCCGGGTGGATCAAAGGGGGCCCGAGTGGATCAAAGGGGGCCCAGTTGCAGTCACAAGGGGCCCGGGTAGATCATAGTGGGCCCGGGTGGATGAAAAAGGGCCCGGTTGCAGTCACAGGGGGCCCGGTTGCAGTCACATAGTGCATGGTTGCAGTCACAGGGGCCCTGAGTGGATCACAGATGGCCCGGTTGCAGCCCCAGGGGCCCGGGTGTATCACAGAGGGCCCGGTTGCAGTCACAGGGGGCCGGATGGCTCACAGAGGGCCCGGTTGCAGTCACAGGGGGCCTGAGTGAATCATAGGGGGCCCGGTTGCAGTCACAGGGGCCTCGGTGGATCACAGATGGCCCAGTTGCAGTCACAGGGGGCCCGGGTGGATGACAGGGGGCCCGGTTTCAGTCACAGGTGGCCCGGTTGGACCACAGGGAATCCGTTTGCAATCACAGGGGGCCCGGGTGGATCTCAGGGGGCCCGGTTGCAATCAAAGAGGGCCCGAGTGGATTACAGGGGGCCAGGATGGATCACATGGGGCCCCGGGTAGATCACAGGGGGCCCCAGGTGGATTACAGGGGGCCCGATTGCAGTCACAGGGGGCCCGGGTGTATCACAGGGGGCCCGGTTGCAGTCACAGGGGGCCCGGTTGGATCATAGGGGGCCTGGTT
Organism: Lepas anatifera; assembly: GCA_034440635.1. Taxonomy (NCBI): domain Eukaryota; kingdom Metazoa; phylum Arthropoda; class Thecostraca; family Lepadidae; genus Lepas; species Lepas anatifera. Next base: position 24,300 of record JAOTON010000297.1, on the reverse strand, counting down.
TTAATTACAGGGGCCCGAGTGGACCACATGGGGCCCGGTTGCAGTCACAGGGGGCCTGGGTGGATCATAGGTGGCCCGGTTGCAGTCACAGGGGCCCGGGTGGATCACAGATAGCCCAGTTGCAGTCAAAGGGGGCCCGGGTGGATGACAGGGGGCCCGATTTCAGTCACAGGGGGCCCGGGTGGATCATAGATGGCCCGGTTGCAGTCACAGGGGGCCCGGATGGAGTCACAGGGGGCCCGGGTGAATCATAGGGGGCCCCATTTGTAATTACAGGGGGCCCGGGTTGATCACAGATGGCCCGATCCCAGTCACAGGGGCCCGGATGGATGATAGGGGCCCGGTTGTAATCACAGGGAGCCCGGGTGGATTACAGGGGGCTCGGTTGCAGTCACAGGTGGGCCGGGTGGATCAGAGAGGGCCCGGTTGCAGTCACAGGGGCCCAGGTTGGATCACAGATGGCCCGGTTGCACTCACAGGGGGCCCGGTTGGAGTCACAGGGGGCCCGAGTGGATTACAGGGACCCCGGTTTCAGTCTCAGGGGGCCCGGGTGGATCATGGATGGCACGCTTGCAGTCACAGGGGACCCGGTTGGAGTCACATGGGGCCCGGGTGGATCATATGGGGCCCGGTTATAATTACAGGGGGCCCGGGTGGATCACAGAGGGCCCGGTTGCAGTCACAGGGGACCGGGTGGATCGCAGAGGGCCCGGTTGCAGTCACAGGGGCCGTGGTGGATCACAGTTGGCTCTGTCCCAGTCACAGGGGGCCCGGGTGTATCACAGGGGCCCGGGTGGATGATAGGGGCCCGGTTGTAATCACAGGGGGCCCGGGTGTATCACAGGGGTCCGGGTGGATGATAGGGAGCCCGGTTGTAATCACATGGAGCCCGGGTGGATCACAGAGGACCCGGTTGCAGTCACAGGGGGCCGGGTGGATCGCAGAGAGCCTGGTTGCAGTCACAGGGGCCCCGGTGGATCACAGTTGGCTCGTCCCAGTCACAGGGGGCCCGGGTGTATCACAGGGGCCCGGGTGGATGATAGGGGCCCGGTTGTAATCACAGGGGGCCCGGGTGTATCACAGGGGTCCGGGTGGATGATAGGGAGCCCGGTTATAATCACATGGAGCCCGGGTGGATCACAGAGGACCCGGTTGCAGTCACAGAGGGCCGGGTGGATCGCAGAGAGCCTGGTTGCAGTCACAGGGGCCCCGGTGGATCACAGTTGGCCCGGTCCCAGTCCCAGGGGCCCGGGTGGATCACAGGGGGCCCGTTTGCAGTCACAGGGGTGCGGGTGGATCAAAGAGGGGCCCGGTTGCAGTCACAGGGGGCCGGATAGATCACAGGGGGCCCGGCTGCAGTCACAGGGGGCCCGGGTGGATTACAGGGGGCCCGGTTGCAGTCCACAGGGGGCCCGGGTGGATCACAGAGGGCCCGGTTGGATGACAGGAGGCCCGAGACTGCCGGAATTAGGGACCCGGCTGCAGTCAAAGTGGGCCTGAAAAATATCGTTAGGGGCCAGGTTGCGGACACCGAGGTTAAGGATGGCCCACAGGGCACCCGCAAGCATGCCAGGGAGCCTGGTCTCAGACAAAGCTAGCCCAAGTAGACCACTGGGGCCCGGAATCGTGGCAGGGGCCCGGCTCTGTCCGCAGGGGCCCGCAACTTTGGATTGGGGGGGCTCGTCGGGTCATTGGGGGGCTTCTCCGAGCATTGGGGGGGGCTCGAGCCCCCAAATATATGGAAACTTGCGCCCCTGCCAGATACAGTGCTCATCCACCAACAATGCGTTCACCATATAATCGGATGGGCACGAAATAGCCATCGCAATGAACGCGTAAAAACCCCCCAAGAACGAAGTCACACAGCTTTTGTCATTGACAACCATAATTTAGTTTTCATGAAGGATTTTTTTCGATGGAGGAGTTCATAGGTAACTTTCCAGTGGTTAAGCAATTTGGGTAATTGATGAGGGTGTACCAAAATAGCCGAGGTCAAGCGACGTACCCAGGTCATCCCTCGCCTTTTGGCGGGGTTTTGGGGAGCAGACTGCGAGCTTTCATGTAATTCTCTATGTCCAACACACATTGACTCTCTAAGTCATATTTAAAATTTCCTTGGGGTGAGATATTAGCGAACAAAGACAAGGCATTCTAATCACATATTGTCCGGCCGTGTTCCAAAACAGCGCTCGACCTCAGACTGTTCGTTTTAGATGTTTAATTTTTCAGCAATAAGCAGTACCTAAAGCTGGTGCCGCCCAATCTTCTGAAAACCAGCAAGAAATTTTCATTCAAAATGGAACACTTGCCTGGGTGAATTTTGTACCAATATACCATAAAAAACTTCTCAAAACATAAACTTTCTTAAGGTTAAGCACATATATAGTGCTTACGTTGAAGTGACACGTTGATGAAAATACAAATTGCTCCATTAAATCACCAATAAAAATACATCAGTAAGGTCATTCAAGTAATCACCGATAAAGCCATTCATAAAAAATTCAATCTGTCAAGAATTGTCTTAAGGGATGATAGACTTATCACCCTCTTCCCTCTCTAGATTCACGATGGCGAATCCTCCTTATATCCTATTGCAGCGCCGAAGGGGGCCCGACGAGCATACAATCATACTGTTATATAACCTAAGGAGATTTGTGCGCATATTCTCATGCAATAATTCTCAAATTCATTGACCGCGAGTGTTTCGGTCAAATAGAATTACTAAGAATGACACATTTTATGCAATGACTTCATAGTCAAGGATACCCAATGTCAAAGTCAAGGTCACATGTCAAGTTCAAAATGTTCTTTTTCAAGTTCTAACCCTCATTTTCCGGCCAAGGATTGCTATACTGCTGGTAATATTGTACATTATCGGGAATATATCACATGGTTACGTAATCGGTCAGTGACCCCGAATGACCGTTGACCTCAAACCGCAGAGGATATTGTTTTGAACTTTCTATCTATGAATTTAGTTTGCTTTCAGTGTATTTCTACTCACATTCCGTTATTGTATGTATGTACATACATCTACCGGCCTTTGAGCCATTCCCGAGTTAACATAAAACCCGCAGGAGATTTCCTAGGCCATCTAAGTGAATGCGACAGTGAATAAAAAATCATTGGATAGGGACAGAGTTTTCATTTCGATGTCATTAGCCTGTGGGAGCATGTGTTGAAGTACTGAGCATGGTGAAACACGCATTTATACAAGCTGTGGGATACGAAAAACACGGCTGGGTATCATTCGACCCTTTTACAAAAGAGGGAGGCCTCAGACTGTCATATCCTTGACTGACGACACTATTTTGGCGACTCGCTTTCAGTTGACTACAATGGCCACGCACCTTCACCTGTGTGTGGGTTCGATCCCACCCAGACAACCCCACAGGGGATCGCGGCAGGAGCGGCGAGGCGACGGGGACGAGCTTGTTTTCTTCCCGCCACGACTTTTTAGTCACCCTGACACTTCTCGGAATCAGGAGTGGTACACATAACACCTTACATAGTTCAATCAAATGGGCTAAGCTGATTTGTTCAGGACCAAGTGGTACAAAACAAATTGTGACGATAGACTGGCAAACTCAGGTGCAGATCCAGGGGTCGAGCCTGGCTATGTGGCAACAACAACAACGTTTATTTTGTTACCCGAGTATTTCAAACGTCAAACAAACGTCTCGATCGATGCAAAAGCGCATCAACGCTCTTAACTATCCAGCCCCTCACGAATTTTTGTACGATTAATATCCGTCAATATACCGCCGCCTCAAGCCCATGGCCACCCACTACGGCTGAGGTCACTGTCCCGCCGCTGCAAAGATGTACAACTTCGTTTTAATTTATTATAAATGAATATTTATTTAGTTCAAATATCTTGCTATTGATTATGAATTCAATGGTTTTGCGTGCTATAGTGCATGACCATCCTCATCACTTGGTGAATTCGTAAAGTAGGATATTTACGGGGCTGTTGTCTATTTTTCAGGGCTGTAAAACTTGTGCCGACAATTTGACCAATGCTTTGTTCTACTAAACTTCGATGATTTGCATTTCTTGGGCAGCACAACAATTAGTATTTGGTCTCTTCGTTGTTATAGCCACAAATGCAGAAAGGCGATGCAAATATTTGAACTTGATTTGCCTGGGTGTTCAGTTTTGACATGCCGTCTCTTAAATATCAATGGCATCAACAGGGAGCTTAGAAATTTGAGCCATATCCAGAATACTTGAGTGGTTGCCTACTTCGCAAATGTTCCCCCACTTGTTTTTTCGAAGGGTTGATTTGGTGCGATTATCCTGATTTGTTCTGATGTTGAAAATTTTAGTTGTGACTGGCAGAAAATATATTTTGGAGTCTGTTGTTCCTTGCATTAATTCAGTTCTTTGGTGCGCGTTTCGGAGTGATCTGTCCGTATTGTTTTGCCTCCAATTATGTAAAACGCTTTGGATATAGTTGCGCAAATGTCTACGGGTGAGGTTGTGGAGGAACTGCAGTTTGTGGATTTCGCGTCTTGTCTTGAGTGATGTCCAGTCGAGATCAGCCTAGCCGAGTCCCCTCCCCTCCTTTCTCGCCAACAGCCAGATCTTATCCACCCTGTCTGATTTTGGTCGTTTCTAAAAAGAAAATCACGATTCTACCCAGTCTCCTCAACTTTTTTAGATCCGTTACTGGGCAAGTGAACGTTGGATCCTCGGCAGTTCATCATGGATATAGTTTTTACACTTTGTCAGAGTTAAACCTCCTGAGTCCCCACGTATAGGTATCTATACGCAGGTTTGAATGGCTCTACCACCTCTTACCAATGTCGTAGCCTTTTAAAGCCATTATGTATACAAGCTTGAAATTTTAGCCTTCGTCTGGTGTCAAAGCCATAAACTAAACCCAAGGGTGAGTGAGTCCAAATTTTCTTTGTTTGACGATAGACGCGGGCGCCGGACGGTTTCGCGGCTGCTCCGAGGAAGGTCGGTAGTTCAAAGAATGTGACTGAAGAACCTAGTTTTGATAAGTGTATGAACAGGAAGCTTAAATTATTGGAAATTTATCAGTTTTCGTATGGTGTTTTTAGCATTTGTGGTTGCTGAACAATCTCCTTCGAGGATGTTATATATAAGATTTTATAAGCCCAATAAATCATATTTAAAAATCTTGGAATTCTGATTTTTGTTCATTATTGAGTTCCTTGTGTCCAAAACACCAAAAATCAAAAAGGTTTTGCACTTACATCAAATACTTTGGGCTCGGGTCTCAAGAGGACCTATGTTTTATCCTAACATATGCACTCTGTTTAAGACTAGTGAATGAAAAAACGTAATTGTTTTGCTAATCATCTTTAAGATGATGACATTCACTACACTGATTCGTAATTTAAACATACTATTTTGACAATATTCTAAGACCGGCGACTACACTGCCTTCTGCTAGAACCAGTCGGAAGATCGATGGTACTACGTTAACGACACCTCGCTCAAGGAAGTGCCAGCAATAGAAGCGAGAGAGGCATCAGCATATTTACATGCTCTGTTACACCACAAAAATTTGTTCATAATCGTGGAATAATTGTGAAGTGATAGTATTCATGGAAAAAGTGCCATATTGTTATTGGATATATTCTCACGGAATTTTTCAACCATGCACGCTGGCATGCAATAACATGGACGTTAATATAAAACAATTAAGCGATTACCTTTGATGATTAAATGCGACAACACTTTTTAATACGGACCAAAGCCATGACGTCTATTCCAGTGTACCATCCGCATCATTTCTTTGATTGTTTTCTAATATTTGTATATCAATGCATTCGGTTAAAATACACCATTGGGGGTAAACCGGTTTAGTATGCGCCATGACTTAGGATATGTTTCTCCAAGGCAGCCTGGGTATAATACCTGCCAAACAGTCTGTAAAATGCTTGCATACATGCATTCTGAGAGCATGGATTTGCAGAATTATATGTTTTAGTGTACCGGGCAGCCACCCCTCCCTAAAGGGAATGTGGCTCCTTTATAACGTAATTTTGAATGAGATAGCCAAGTTATAAAGCATGTCGGAAAACCCGGTACTCAATATATCACATGTATTGTAACTAAAAATTTCCGTAGAGAAAGGCTAAAAACCTACCTGAAATGTACCCAAGCGGTCGGCCCAAGGCCTTTAGATGTTAAATGGGCCGGACAGAGTTCCCAGTTGTTGGCATGACGACATTATGACGTCACGGTGAGTAGTCAGCCAATTGAAACCTTTGAAGCCTTATTGAATATGGAAGAAGTTACTAGATCATAACGTCATCCACAAGGAGAGGTTTGTTTTTCCCCTTCAGGAGCAGGTAAGAAAATAAAAATATTGAGTTTGTTGTGCATTTTTGAAAGAAAGCTTGGACGTTTTCATGATTTTTTACTAAAAATACCTCTAATTACACTAAATTCCGGGATTCGCCCAAGGTGTCACATTCCCTTTAATGAAACGTCAAAACAGTATTAAACTGTCCTTAAAGGGAATGTGGCACCTTGGTCGAAACCTGGAAATTTGTGTAATTAGGCGTACTTTGCCCGAAAATAATGAAATCACTCATTATTTTTCTGAAAAAATTACAATAACCTCGAGAGTTTGATTTTCAAAATGCTCCTCTAGGAAAAGAAATAAATATCCGCCTGTGGATGATGTCATGATCTGGTAACCACTACCATACTCGAAACGCTTCAAGGGCTTCGATTGGCTGATGCTCATCGTGACGTCAGCATATGTTGTCACACCAGAAGCTCACAACAATGGCCGCCTGGCGAAAAATACATGAGAAGTATATTTCGGGTAGGTTTCAGCTTTTTCTATGGAAATATCGAGTTCCAAGACAAATGATATATACAGTACCGGGTTTTCCGACTTGCTTTACAACTTGGCTATCTCAGTTAAAATCAGGTTATAAAGGTGCCACATTCCCTTTATTATCAGAGCTGCATTATGAAATCCATGGAGCAAAGCGGACTGAGATTTCTCAAGCGGCTCGATACTGGCCGCTCGGCGAGTCTAGTCGTGGTCAGAAGCCGGTGACGAACGAAGTGAGAATCGGCTTCTATTCTAATAGTTTTTCCGGTCTTGTCTCGTCGTCATCGTTGTTGTCAGAAGCCGGTGACGAACGTAGTCAGAAACGGCTTCTATTCTAACAGTTTTTCCGGTCTCATCGTGGTCTGTTGTTGTTGCCGGAAGCCGGTAACGAACGAAGAGAGAAATGGCTTCAATACTAAAATGCAGGGGGGGTGCGGCTCAAATGTAATTCGAATGTGAATAGACTGCTCGAAGAAAGCTGGTAAGAACAAAAGTAGCTATACTATACTCCCAATGCCTTGCAAAGAAGGCGCTATAAAAAAGCCCGTAACTACCTAACCTTTTTTATATGATAAGTTGCTATAGGCGTGCTCAGGTTTTGTGATTAAGGGAGTTTCGCTGTTATGCCAATGTATTTTGATATACTAAGTACAATGCATGGGGAAAGCATCTAAGACCGAACAGAGAAAAACATCATTCACAGGAAGATCAAAGTGAAAATATATTCAGAGTCCCCCCGGTTTGTTTAAGGTTGGACAATATCACAAGTATGAATAGCCCTTTTAGACATTGGAAATATGCTTTCTATGATATATAAGTGACTACTTTCCAGAATTCTGTCAAGTTTTCTACGCCCGCTGAATTGGGGGATACAGCATCATGACACATTTCCAGGTCGGTACATGGCGCCTGCTAATGAATTGGCTGCTATAGGAATGCTATATTGTTGTTCAGCTTCAGGGGTTGAAAAATAACGGGAATAATTATTATCCGTATAAATTATTCACCCCAGTGCGGACTCAAAAAATCCAGTTAGGCGGGAAGCAGTATCATAAAACATATTCAATTTTGTTCATGCCTTCTGAATAAGGAAGTGCATTGTGGCTCTGAAACCTGTTTGCCAGCAGCCCCGGCCCCCACGAAACCGTCCGCAGTTAAAAATAGTCGCCGAGCCGGCGGTCCCGCTCGGGGAACTGTGAACAAACACCTGAGCGACCCGCGCGAGATGGAATGCTACCCACCCTTTCATGACAATAGATATCCACAGTGCCCTCCCGGAATTACGCAGCTGAGTCTGCCAGTGTCATAAGTCAACACTGTTGGACATCTAGTGAGCGTTTTTGAAGCTGGGGAGATGATTAGTCCCGCACACGATTTCTCACTCTGCGGGATTTAAAGTCCCTCAGCGCAGCTAAAACATTTGCTGGCGTTCAGCAGGATTCCACGCAACCAGGTAGTTTTAAGCATTTTACGAGCTAAAGACAGGAGGCTAAGCGCACCATATGCATAATTTTTTCGAGTCATGCATGATGCGGTGTGTAAAATGTCACGCCAAAATTAAACCACTTCAAGTGACCACCAAGACGGCCGCAAAACTAGCCTGATTTCAGCTTAAAAGGCGGCTGCCAGAAATAAATAATGGTGAACATGTACTCAAAATGTTTTAGTCTCACAATCTGGTAAGAAAAAGGTGCCGCTATATATTACACCATCCGAATGGTTTTGCTGAATTCCCACCGAGAAGCAAATGGGGACACCAAATACCGCTTCAGGCCCATGTTAAAAGGAGTCTGCATTGTCTCACGGGAATCCAATCGGCGGGCAGTTCGGCTAACATAACATAATAAAACGGGATCTTTCTAAATAACGATGAACTGTTTCTTATAACATGCTAGCTGGATATACCCGAAATTTTGTCATTTTCTCATCATGATGATCTTTCCCCAAAAATCGACCGTTTTCCCTATGACGGGGCGTCCTCAGCGCCGCTGCGCGTCGTCCCCGCTACTGCCGCAAATGGCACACCATGCCTCTTTTTTCCAAGATAGCCCCAGTGCCGCTATCAGTATATCCATTTTGCCAACACTTCGTCATTGCTCACTGTTCTTCGCTTAGGTCTGCAATTAACGGTATACATTTAAATTTCTTAACGGTCAACAGGGCCATGTTGACACAAAGAGAGCCAAAACAAGAATTCTTTGTTTCGTCCGATATGGGATCCGAGGTAAATTATGGGTCAGAATCGCGCTGCCGCCGTACTCCACCTTGACGACGATCGTCACTCATCGTGGATATTCGTGTTGCATCGTACCTCATCGCCACGGTCTCGCACCTCATCGTATACTCATCGTGAGGGGATCGTAATCAACACGTGCTTAACTGGTAACGCTCCCGTGTATGATCGTATTGAACTGGTGCAACACCGGCGCAACATCGTACACGTATCTGCAGGGCGTGTTTTTGTGACACGAATGTCCACGATTCACCACGATTTATTGAATCGTGGGAGGTCGCAGCCAATCGTGGCTCAAATCGTGATAGTGTGACAGGTGCTTTAGCCAGAGCTGGCCCGCACGACACCCAGGTGTGTGGTGTACGTTAGCCAGAGTTGGCCCACCCGACACCCAGGTGTGTGGTGCACGTTAGCCAGAGCTGGCCCACCCGACACCCAGGTGTGTGTGGTGCAATGTTTTGTTGCATGTAATTTCTGCTTCTTACATTGCAGGGGGGATAAGGAGGCCATGCTGTCTGTTATTTCCGTTGCGGATGTTTCCAGAAAAATGACCGCTCCTTTTAATATGTGGAATACACTTCCAGCACTCAAGCGCTGGAACAGCCTACAACAGCAACACAAGTAAATACATGGTGTAGAAAGCTAGGTGTTACCTAGAAGTGCTCTTAGGTATGGCTGTGAATGATGGTTTTCAAGTTGGTAGGACCTCTGATCGTATTTCGACGAAGATACGTTGTTTCCTTAATTGTCGATTTATTTGCACCTGGCGTTGTGAACAGGTGATGCAACTTAGCCAAAGTTCCAACACTCTCTTGTCTGTACTTGACCTTACGAGTCCTTCATCACTCTACTGACATGCTATCTTCTGCGGCACTGTGGGCGTCTGCCTCACTATGAGCTGAGCTCATCAGTCCGTACTCACATCTGCTGATCTGTGGCTATCCTTTGTAGCCAAGACTTGTTCTTGGGCCTGGCTGTGAATACGTGGCGTAATGGAAGACCTCTAGTTTGTTGTGTTTGCGATAGACAGGCAGCTTCTTCGGATTTTAATATATATATATTTTATGACTTAGCTTTTAGACCAAACACTCTACCAAGACAGTTCTTCACAATGTTACATTTATCTACTCGCTGTCACAACAGCGTCTACTGAGCGTTGCACTGAGGCTCGTGCCAACACTGGCACTGGCTTGATACTGACCTGCTATTGACAAGACACGGGGGTTTATATACGTCGGCGGCGGCTAATATCAAAGGCGGCAGCACTTACACTAAGGATACATCTCGATAACATTAATGAAACAAGCCTGGCTTCACACGGATGTTCAGTCACAGCCGACGGACGCTACTAATGCATGCGGCATATGACAAAGGGGCCGCCTATCACTGTCGCTGGGAACTCAGATGGACTCTGAGACATCAAAGGCAATGCCGTACAGTACAGCGCAGGTGTCCATTAGACATCAGAGCGAGCCGCTTGATACCACTAAAAGCCGTCTTAGATAACCCGGGCGTTCACAGAATGGTACGCCGGCATTCACACGCTCGTGCATGGGAACAGGACTGAGCACACAGTCTGACGAGAGCATGTTGGTGGGTAATGAATTCAGATGAGACAATTCTGTCGAATAATTGATACTAAAATTTATGAATTGATTAAAGACTGACAAAATCTTTGTCACATCACAGCGCGAGGTCCTTTTCAAATGACATTTTGGATAGTCATCCAAATTTTCGTTTTCTCTGGTTCATTTCCCATAAACTTATAAATACAAATAAGCTCATGAATACAATAAGCTATGACATATAAAATATTTCAAATAAGCTATGAATACAAATACATGCTCATTTCAAGTGAGCAACACCAAATACATGATCTCAAAACATGCATTCAGGGTTAACAATACTAAACACACGATCCAAAACATAATTCTCATCCGCAACATACAGAGAACACACATTTAAACACTTGAAACTTATTGTAACTTACGCTAAAACAGAACCTAAGCATGGCCTTCTAACCATTTGTGGCATCATCTGGTCGTATTTGACATCTTGTCAAATCATCATTATCCAATTTAATGAATCCATTTCATCCAGTATCTGATGATCCGGTTATGTCAAAGTACTCATTTCACTCTCAGGTGAAGAATCCGACTAATTACGTTATCACATACTACTTCAACAACATGGCAGCCATATTTTCCATCTTTTGGCTGATATTTGCCATGTTCATGCTAAACCTTTTGAACAGTTCCATCTTCTGTTCAGTATTCAGAGAGGAACTTGACGTTTCCTCAGATACATTATATTTGCTGCATGTATTGACACTATTCTTAGCGACATTTCTACACTGTACAGCATCTATATCTAAAGTATCTACATTTGTACTCTCAAGGTCTGATATTTCTGAATCAGACGAGTCATCTGCAGCGATGACTTTATTTGGGGGACAATCATCTTCAGAATCTTCTGATTCTATGTCGCGGTCGCGCTTGACCGGCACGTATGCGGTTGCATCTGGATTGAGATCCGAATCCAATGGTTCACAAACTCTTTTTGCTTCCGGTATTGGAGATTCTAAGCTACGTTTTGACTCCCTTTCTCTCTCTTCTTGAATCTGTTTGGCTAATTTCGCCAAAGGAATGTCATCCTCCTCGTCTGAGGCAGGGTTATGCATCCGTTTCGCCAACCTTGACAGCGGAATATCATCCTCATCTTCAGAGGGTACATCGGATTTTGAATTGCCAGAACTAGTATTGAATTGAGTATCAGATGGCGCGGGTTCCGAGAATCTGACTGGCAAAGGCGTTACATCCATTTCATCATCATAAGATAATTTTGAACTACGTGGGGGCTGAATTCTGATTGGGATCTGAGACTTCGATTTTTCTTCGTGCTTTTGATTAATATGGGTTGGTTCGTTCGAAATGTTACACCACGGTGTGTTGGGGTCAGCACGTCTGAGATTTTGGGCGTTTACCGTTTTTGTTCCACCTTCTAGTTGGTGTTTGACAACGAAAGTAACATCACTGAGCGCTTTTACTACACGATAGTATGGCTTCCAATGAGATGTTAACTTTGTTGTAGAGCCAGGGACTGTGGAGGGATCACGAAAGTACACCATATCACCAACTTCGAATTTTACAGGTTTTGCTTTTCGATCATAGTAGAATTTATTCTTTTCGTGTCCGAGGGATAAATTATGCCGAACTTCATGGTATGCACGACTAAGATTTTCTAGCATGGTGGGGACATAATCTTCGCCTTGGTACCTATACTTGGGTGACAATAGTGTGTCCATTGGCAACACAGGGTCACGTCCATGCAAAACATAGAAAGGGCTGTGTTTTGTAGTTTCGTTTTTGGCAGTACGATAGGCCGAAGAATTGAAGGAAGCTTTGTATCCCAGTCGCGCTGGTTTTTACTCACTAACTTTGCCAACATATCATTTTGAACACGATGGTACCTTTCACAACGTCCGTTTGACTGGGGATGATAAACAGATGTCCTAATGTGTTTGATATTAAAGAATGCCGAAATTTGGTCAATTACTACGTTACAAAATTCTGTTCCATTGTCGGAAACAATGACACGGGGGCATGAGTGTCGAGGGATGATGTGTTCGATGAGTATTTGAGCGACTGTTTCTGCGCTTTTGGAATCAGTGGCGAACGACTCGGGCCAACCAGAAAATAGATCAACTATGTTAATAATAAACCGATTTCCATTGTAACTCTGAGGGAATGGACCACAAGTATCGATCGCTATCATTTCGAATGGATATTTCGGGATTTGCATGTCCTGAAGAGGCGGTCGTTGTTTTCTGAGTTTCCGCATGTTACACGCTACACAAATTTTTAGATGATTCACCACGTCACGATACATGCCTGACCAATAATAACGAGATCGAAGTTTATCGTACGTTTTGTCAATTCCTAAATGACCACCAAAATAACCTGAATGAATTTCTTCAACTAACGGTTTTTGCAGAAATTTTGGGATACACAGTTGAAGGCCGGGATGAGGGGTACATTTCGAAGTATCTGTAATACGATACAGTATACTATCTAGCACTACATAATGTTTAGCAACATCATTGTGATTTGGATCGGCTGGGTCTTTCAAGATTTTGATAATCTTCTGAATCTCTTCATCCTCGCTCTGAAGGGTTTCTAGATCTGGATGTTTCGCAAGAAATTCCTGGAATTTCTCCTTTGGGTCTGCATTTTCATCAGAGGGGCACGGTTCTACCGTGGAATCCAACTCAACACGGGGTGCATGATCGGAGTCTATGATGTTTATATCCATGGGTTCATCTTTCTGAGGTTCCAATCTGGAGAGGCTATCGGCCACAGTATTCTGTCTACCTGTGACATATTGGATGTCGCATCCGTATTCGTCGATAATAATTGCCCAACGTTGAATTTGTGGATTTCTCATCTCTGCAGTGAACAAATGTTTCAACGGTTTGTGGTCTGTCATGATTGTAAATGTAAATTGTAAATGTTTTTGAACCAAGAAGGTATGGACGGAGCTTTTGTACGGCATACACGATGGCGTATCCTTCCTTTTCTATGACAGGCCAATTGAGTTGGGATTTGTTGAGCTGATGAGATACGTATTGTATCACACGTTCACCCTGGTCAGTTTCTTGAACAAGGGCAGCTCCAATCGAATGGTTTGACGCGTCGGTGTACAATTTGTACGGTTTTCCAGTATCTGGGTAGGCCAAAATGGGGGCATCAGTCAAAGCTAATCTCAAAGTGTTAAACGATTCCCTGACATTCGTCGGTCCAGTGGAAACGTGCATTTTTCTTTGTCAATTCCGTCAGGGGTTTCGCAATTTTCGCAAAATTTTGGATAAACCTGCGGTAGTATGAACACATTCCAATGAATGACCGTACACCTTTGACTGTTGTAGGTGCTTTGAGGTCTCTGATGACTTCTACTTTAGACTTGTCTGGCTGAATGCCACTTGCTGAGACTACATGTCCAAGGTATTTTACTTCCTGTTTGAGGAAATCGCATTTTGACATTTTGAGCTTCAGGCCTGCCTTACGCAGCCTGTTGAACACGTCCTCGATGTGTTTTAGATGTTCTTCGAACGTTTTGGAGAATATGATGACGTCATCGATATACGCGATTGCATATTTGTGTTGTATGCCTTGCAAAACTTTGTTCATGAGTTCCGAAAATAGCGCAGGAGCATTTGTCAATCCAAAAGGTAGAACATTCCAAGAATATAGTCCCAAAAAACATGTAAAAGCAGTTTTATCAATTGAGTCTTGATCGGCCATGGCAATTTGCCAATAACCACTTTTCAGGTCTAGAGAGGTGAAGTACTGTGATCCTTCAAGCGATGCTAAGATATCATTAATACGTGGCAGTGGGTAACTATTTTTAACGGTAACCTGGTTAAGTTTCCGATAATCCACGCAGTAACGCTTTCCACCGTCCTTTTTGTCTACGATGACTATTGGACTGGCCCAGGGGCTCTGGCTTGGTTGAATGACTCCTGCTTTTAGAAGTTCATCAATGTGGTCTTCTACCATTTGCCTTTGGCTAAACGGCAGACGATAAGGTCGCTGTTTTATCGGAGCATTGTTTCCAGTGTCAATTTTCATGGTAACCAGATCGGTACGGCCTAAATCAGTTTCGCTTTTGGCAAAAAGGTCTGAATTGCGTTCAATGAGTTGTTCAATTTGATTTTTCTGATGTTCCGGGACGTGAGTGAGGTCAGCTTTTTGAATCTTTATGGCGGGGTCCAATTCTACTTTTGAAGTTACGTTAACCTGCTCATTTGGTTTATTTGGCTGACTCGGTTCACTCTGCTCAACAGCGTTGATTTCGGATGCATCTAGCACCTCTGCAAGTCCTATGACTTGTCTGGAAGGCAGCGTGTGATCACGTGTTGTGGTATTCACAATCACAGCTGGCAGGTGACCTTTCTCATTGGGTTTACTCACTGAGTTGAGTAGTATGAGTCCAGGTTCGTCACAGAAGTATGGCGTATTACTCAATGGTTGGATCACGCAGTCCTGATCAATCAGTTGGACGCGATTTACGTACGCTGGAACTTCCACGTACGATTGTGCTGGAATTGTTGTCTTTTCCGGTAATCTTACCAATGAGGTGACTGATTGGCAGTTTAGATGTTGGGGCCTCAAAGGGATCACGCTGTTATGAATGTTCATCGTCTTCTTGCCGAAATCTAACTTGACACCAAATTCACTAAGGAAATCATTACCTAAGATGCAAGCATGCTTTAGACCTTTCACAATTTGGAATTTGAACTTCCTACAAAATTTTGAAACTTCAACTGGCAGTGTCTCTGTGCCAAAGTTTTTGAGCTTGTGTCCTGTAACAGATTCAAGAGGGGCACAATTTTTTGGAGAAGTCCGAAACGTGCTTGGACGAGATTTTATTAAAAAATTCCTGCGACACGATCGAAATATCAGCACCTGTGTCTACAAGAGTGTACGCTTTACGGTTTCCGAGGTAAATCCAACACATGGGGGTGTCACGTTTAATAAAAATTCTGGCGATATTGTCCCTGGGACCTGGGGTTTCTAGGTTTTCCGTCTGTCCGGTCCCGACAACAGATGGACTGTTCAGTTTTCCGGCTGTTGAGGGCCAGAGAATGCGGCTTGTTTTGCTCTACATACACGTTGGGTATGTCCAATCTTCTCACAAAAGGCACAAATTGGGCGACCATCATGGGTCCATTGATACCTTCTGGGCGGCTCATTTGGTCCTGCACCGGGTGGGGCAGTCTGTTGACTCTGAAAGTGAGTCCTCTGATGCTGATTCTGAAGCTGCTTTTGCCAATGATTTGGTTGAGATTGCCGTTGAAACTGGCGATTGTTTTGTGGAGGCGCCTGAAAATGGCGTTGATTTTGAGGTGGTCCCTGGTATGGACGTCGAGGTGGGGGTTGACTGTGATTTTGGGGTGAACTGGGAGGTCCAGCTCTTTGATGTTTGCCTACCGTTTTAGCTAACTTGTCTATTTTTGAGCCAACATCCGAAAGACACTTTTCTAACTTATCGATCCTATCCGTTTGAGCATCATTTCGAACTACGTCTATTTCCATCGGTTCCTCTACATCTGATTTACCTCTACAGAGCTCAAAGGTTCGATCCGTTTGCTGCTCGTCACTTGCAAATTTGACAGCCTCCTGAAGTGTTGCAAATTTCTTCCGGATCAATGCTCGTGCAAGTCGGTCATCATTTACACCCTTCTGAAAGATTTCTACCAAAGTTCTTTGGGGATCGGCACTGTTTGGGTTGTTGAAAACTTCACTAGCAACGTCCTGGAGACGTTCAGCAAAATTTTGCATGAGTTCGCCTTTCTTTTGCCTAACCTTTTGTAGCTTTTCGCGCGCGCAGTATGGATCCTTCAGATCGCTATATCTGTCCCTCAACTCTTTTCTTAGTTCCAGCCATTTGAGATTTGGATTTTCAGTTAGTAATCTGCGGGCGAATTTCCCTGCGGGTCCACTTAATGTTCGGGTTGCCAAAATTATCATCCGCTTGTCATCGGCGGTACAGGCGATTGAATCCATATCCCTAGCCCATTCATGAAATTTGTTGGAGCTTTCTCCAGAAAATGATCTTACATGTTGCGTAAGACCTTGAACTCGGATCTCCATCGAGATGTCTCGCATAGTATCAATCAAAGTATGTTCAACTGCAGTAGCCATATTTTCAAATAAATGCAATAAGCCAGTGAAAATTCAACAGTTTTTTAAGGAAAGGTTAAGGAATCACCTTACTTGTGAGCTTTGAAGCGATGACCGCTGTATGAAGTCCAGATGGTGAAGTGATGGCTGCTGTATGAAGCACAGATGGCGGTGAAGAGATATGTGGAAAATTTCTAGTGGCGTTGACAAATTATCGGCAGCGTTGAAAAACTGCTGGAGGCGTTGAAAAACTTTTGGAAGCGTTAAAAAACTGTTGGAAGCGTTGAAAAACGGTATCCTGAAGTGGTGGTAGACTATTTTTGAAGTGGAGAAGTCGGCTAATAACTCGAAGAATTGGCGTACTAGTAGAGATGTTGATGAAACTTGAAGAAAACTTGAAGTTCTAGATGAGTTGTGGTAGACTAAAGCTGGATGAAGATTTTTCAGAACCCGCGTAGAGTTCTAAAAACCAGATAGAAGTATTCCTGAGACCATGCAGATTCCAAAAATATATGGGTTGTATATACTAAAGTTGGATGTTGACACACTTCTTTTCCTGTGTACGTCTCTGGCAGTGGAGCGTGCTAGGCGCGCGGCGACTAGTGTGGCGGCTGATGAATCACCAGTTTGGGCAGGCGGTCCAGCTACGGCTGAGTGATGCAACCGGTGACGTAGGAGCGGGCAGCGCTGTGCGACGTCAGGTCTCGTCGGTGGCCGGCTGCAGCACGGGTTGGTTGCGTAACAGCGGCGGCGGCGTCGTATGGACGGCTACTGAGAAAAAGTTTTATGGCTTTTACAGCCGTTTTTGAACTTAGACACGAAATTTTTCTTGCCAATGGTGTTTGTAGAGGCGAATCTTGCGAATTAGATGGTAGTTGGGTCTCTGTTGACAAATTGAGTCTCTAATGGTTTAGACTCAAAGTGACGTTTTGGTAGAGTTGTGAATGGTCGATGGAAGCTTGCTAAGTCAAAAAATCTTTCTAAGTCTCGTGGCTTAGAGAAACTTGAAGTCGGTCACGAACATCCAAACTTGCAAAATTCGGAGTGTAACTTGATCCGATGTAATTCAATCCGAAGGTCACGGCACCAGGCTAATATGTAGCCAAGACTTGTTCTTGGGCCTGGCTGTGAATACGTGGCGTAATGGAAGACCTCTAGTTTGTTGTGTTTGCGATAGACAGGCAGCTTCTTCGGATTTTAATATATATATATTTTATGACTTAGCTTTTAGACCAAACACTCTACCAAGACAGTTCTTCACAATGTTACATTTATCTACTCGCTGTCACAACAGCGTCTACTGAAGCGTTGCACTGAGGCTCGTGCCAACACTGGCACTGGCTTGATACTGACCTGCTATTGACAAGACACGGGGGTTTATATACGTCGGCGGCGGCTAATATCAAAGGCGGCAGCACTTACACTAAGGATACATCTCGATAACATTAATGAAACAAGCCTGGCTTCACACGGATGTTCAGTCACAGCCGACGGACGCTACTAATGCATGCGGCATATGACAAAGGGGCCGCCTATCACTGTCGCTGGGAACTCAGATGGACTCTGAGACATCAAAGGCAATGCCGTACAGTACAGCGCAGGTGTCCATTAGACATCAGAGCGAGCCGCTTGATACCACTAAAAGCCGTCTTAGATAACCCGGGCGTTCACAGAATGGTACGCCGGCATTCACACGCTCGTGCATGGGAACAGGACTGAGCACACAGTCTGACGAGAGCATGTTGGTGGGTAATGAATTCAGATGAGAAAATTCTGTCGAATAATTGATACTAAAATTTATGAATTGATTAAAGACTGACAAAATCTTTGTCACATCCTTGTACACACACAGGTATCTCTATCACTGCACTTTCTCTCACTGTCTCTGCATGTCTCTCTAAAGTCTCTCAGCTGTTCTGGGCTGACTCGGCATAATACTGCCTAGTACTACGGTGCAACACTGCATCTCATGCTCTCCTCCTCTTGTTCTGAGGGACGCTAGCTCAGCGCTCCTTATATACGCCGAGTCGGCAGGCTTGGTTACATACGCCGACCAATCACAATACAATACGTCATAGGCGACAGAGTATGGTTCGATGCACTGGTCTGGAGGCTGATGAAATGCTGATGCAATCCAAGGCCAGACAGTGGCGTGACACCAGCGTCAGATCTCGTGAGCCAATGAGCGTTCGATACGTCATAGGGCGTTGGCTGGGGTGCATCGTACGATGGACCCGTGGTCATGAACCGACAGGCTACTGCGCAGTAACGGCAGAGCTCTTTGTCTGAGTGCGACTGCACTTATAATGGGAGGGGGACGAGAAATGAATATGCATACTAGAGGACCATTAATTATCGCGTCATTTAGCAATTAAAGTGAAGTAGTTAATAAATTTTCGTTACATCACAGCGCGAGGTCCTTTGAATGAAATTTTGGATTGTTGTCTAAAATTTTCGTTCACCAGATCTGATTCTGTTTACAGGCATCTCAATATTTGAAACATGATATATTTTACATTTAAACATTTAAGCTATACGGTTACATGAGTGAGTTGATTATCTGCACACTATAACATTGTATAACTAGTTGATTACATAAAACATTCTTTTTCGACACCTTTCGTAATCTACACATCAAAGTCCACATCTGATCCGGCAACTGCCATTGTTGAATCAAAACTGTCAACCGGGAAGTTCTGATTGATGTAGTACACTGCTTCAGGGGCAGCGTCAGGAGCAGCGACGTTGGCATCGGCAGCAGCGTTGGCGGTTGTTTCGGCAGCGGTGTTGGTTTCGTCAGCGGTGACCGTTTCGGCAGCGGTGTGGTTTTGAGCAGCGGTGCTGTTGTTGGTTGTTGGGACACTGGTGTTGGTTAGGCTCCAACAACCAGGTCGTATCCTTTGGGGCACGACTTCGTTTGCTGACTTCCAGTATTGTCTCGAGATGCGGACGGGTACGTAATCTTCAAGGATCCAACTGGCGCAGGCCATGGGATGTCCTGCCCACTTCACTAATAAGTGAACCTGTCCGTCGTTGTCGTGGTAGTGGTCCACGGCAAACTGAATGGCTGGGATAGCTGGAGTGGTGGACATGACTGCTTGTTGGATGACTGTTGACTGACTGATTGATGCTCATGGTTGAGTCTGAGCTTTTATTCCACTCGAAGACATGACAGTGGGATTGCTGCTGACTGCATTTCCGCTGGCGTTGATGTTGATGCTGCTGAGCCCGGTGCTGGTATCGGGGAGGATTGGGAGCGGTTCGGACATGTTGACCTACGTCTGCGTTTTATGATCACCACGGCGGATGCTGAGGCTACTATAACTAACACAATGCCTATTGTAGTGCCAGCGATGGGTTTTAAATGGACGCTGAGACGGCTGGATTCCAGGCGCCTTAGCTGGGTACGGAGCTGACTTAACCGATAGGTATTATCGGGTACGACAGGAAGCGATTCAATAGCAAGAGATAGAGCTTCAGTATTGTTCTCCAAGTCACTAAGAATGTTATGCCACACATCATGGGCGTCAGCTATGTAACTGAATGCACCGGAAAAAGAGATCTCTGAGTCGAAGCGTCGAAAGGTAGGGAGCGTGAAGAATTTCGTCTGAGCTGAACAACCGAGTTCTAACTGCAAGTGATTTATGGTTTCAGTGAACATCCTTGTCTCTGTTCCATTTTTACATCTCGTGATAACTTCAAGAGGCTCGGATATTATAATCAACCATTCTCCATTTCCGACATACTGAGCTTTAGGCCTGATGGTTTCCTTACTTGATATTTCCTTATCACAATATCTTTGAATTTTCTCCTTATTTTTGGTGAGCAAGAACGGAAGACACTTGTCTGATTCCTGAACGATTTCAAGCGGCTTTTGCACTGGGTAGAACGGTAGGGTGCTTTGATGAAGACATCCACAGAGTTCTTTTCCAAAATCATATACTTCAGGTTGTCATCTGAGAGAGCAATGTACGAGAAGTCTTCGGTTGTGAACTTTGCAAGATAGTTCTTTCCACTTACAACTTTTGGCGATGCAAGGGTCATAATCTCATAGATTTGGAATCTGTCGCGAACATTTACCAGAGGGATGAAAATATTGACATAGAATCCAAACTCACTTCTGGAAACTGATGTATGACTAACCAAATAATATTTTTCGATCTCTTCGGGCTGAAACGGTAAAGCAACAGAATTTGGGAGGATGTGACGAATGTTCTCTAGGGTTTTCTGAAACTGAACAGGTTTTAGAAACGATCTTGACAGAATACCATGTTCTGCAAGACTAGAGTGGAGTTCCAAGTCAGATAGGTAACTTTTAAGATTCTGGAGAGATACTAACAGATCATGAAAGATGTCTTCCATTTCGTCTGAAATTTCCGTGTATGCCATCATGGCATTTGAAAGTACACGGGTAAGGTATCTTAATTTTTCATCAAGCGTCTTGGTGTAGTTCATAAGCTTATTCAAAGCTCTACGATTTGCTCTAACCTCTAGAGTGGTCTCATTCAAAATACTAACGTTTTCATCGATGACGTGAATCAGACTTTTCTGATTAGCCTCCAGATATTGAACATGTTTCAGGGTGTCTTTGACATCCGTATTGGTGGCGGTTCCAAACAGACTAGACATTATGTCACCAACGAATGGGAGCAGAGATCTTTTCGTTCGATGCTTGATAGGGTTATCCAACAGATTGAAGAGTTCGCGCGTTCTTTGGATTTCACCATTTAGATAGGACTTCTCTTTGTTCAGGCGGTTGATCAAGAGATTTACGCGGGTTGCTTTCAAGCTCATGCTTATACTTTGCAATTTTCATGTGAAATTTCATATCAAACTGCTCGACTTGCTGACTCATGAATTTGAGTGCATCCTTTAAGTTTGCCGTATGGACTGGTACATGAATAGTCCAGTGATCATAAGAGGCATACATCTGACCTTTGGGTACGAAATAACACGTTCGACAGGGTTGTTTGGAGGGCAGTTAGTAGGAGGAGACATATTAGTAACTGTTGAATTCTCATCCTGTAACACAGAAAACACATATTTAAACACTTGAAACTTATTGTAACTTAAACTAGAACATAACCTAATCATGGTCTTCTAACCATTTGTGGCATCATCTGATCGCATTTGACATCTTGTCAAATAAACATTATCCAATTAATGAATCCGTTTCATCCAGTATCTGATGATTCCGTTATGTCTAAGTACTCATTTCACTCTCAAGTGAAGAATCCGATTTATAACATCATTTCATACTACTTCAACAACATGGCGGCCATTTTCATAAACATATCAACTTTCTGTTGACTGGTTAACACAGTGTCATCCACTGACTTATTCAGCGGGGATCTCAGCTTAACTTCATTTGAATCACCTTTGTCAGGCTTTTCTACGCTATCCTTCACAACAGGTTCATTATGTACAACAGCTACAAGATCTACATCGGCAATATCTACATTTGTACTCTCAATGTCTGATATCTCTGAATCAGACGAGTCATCTGCAGCGATGACTTTATTTGGGGGATAATCATCTTCAGAATCTTCTGATTCTACATCGCGGTCTCGCTTGACCGGCACATATGCGGTTGCATCTGGATTGAGATCCGAATCCAATGGTTCACAAACTCTTTTTGCATCCGGTATTGGAGATTCTAAGCTACACGTTTTGGCTCTCTTTCTCTTTGTTCTCGAATCTGTTTGGCTAATTTTGCCAAAGGAATATCATCCTCCTCGTCTGAGCCAGGTTGTTATGCATCCGTTTCTGCCAACCTTGAAAGCGGAATATCATCCTCATCTTCAGAGGGTACATCAGGTTTTGGGATTGGCCAGAACTAGTATTGAATTGGAGTGTCAGATAGCGCGGGTTCCGAAAATCTAACTGGCACAGGCGTTACATCCATATCATCATCATAAGAAAATTTTGAACTACGAGGGGCTGAATTCTGATTGGGATCTGAGACTTTGATTTCTCTTCATAATTCCTGATTGATATGGGTTGGTTCGTTCGAAATGGTACACCACGGTGTATTGGGGTCAGCACGTCTGAGATTTTGAGCGTTCACGGTTTTAGTACCACCTTCTAGCTGGTGTTTGATGACAAAAGTGACATCACTAAGTGCCTTTACTACACGATAGTATGGCTTCCAATGTGAGGTTAATTTTGTTGTGGAAGCCAGGGGCTGTAGATGGATCCACGAAAGTATACCATGTCACCTACTTTGAATTTTACTGACTGTGCTTTTCGATCATAGTACAATTTACTCTTTTTTTCATGTCCGAGGGATAAGTTATGCCGAACTTCGTGATATGCACGACTAAGATTTTCCAACATGGTGGGGACATAGTCCTCGCCTTGGTATATATACTTGGGTGACAACAGTGTGTCCATGGGCAAAACAGGGTCACGTCCATGCAAAACGTAGAAGGGGCTGTGTTTTTGTTGTTTCATTTTTGCCTGTACGATACGCCGAAAGAATTGAAGGAAGTTTTGTGTCCCAGTCGCGTTGGTTTTTACTCACTAACTTTGCCAACATATCATTTTGAACACGATGGTACCTTTCATTCAACGTCCGTTGGATTGAGGGTGATACACAGAAGTTCGAATGAGCTTGATATTAAAGAATGTCGAGATTTGGTCAATCACTACGTTACAGAATTCTGTTCCATTGTCCGAAACGATGACACGGGGGCACGCGTGTCGAGGAGATGATGTGTTCAATGAGTATTTGAGCGTCTGTTTCCGCACTTTTTGAATCAGTGGCGAATGACTCGGGCCAACCAGAAGAAAAAGATCAACTATGTTAATGATAAACCGATTTCCATTGTAACTCTGAGGAAACGGACCACAAGTATCGATCGCTATCATTTCGAATGGATATTTCGGGATCTGCATGTCCTGAAGGGGTGGTCGTTGCTTTCTGAGTTTCCGCATGTTACATGCTACACAGAAATTTTCAGATGATTCACTACGTCACGATACATACCAGACCAGTAGTAACGAGGATCGAGAAGCTTGTCATTCGTTTTAAAGTCAATTCCTAGATGACCTCCCGAAATAACCCAGAATGAGTTTCTTCAACTAACGGCTTCTGCAGAAATTTAGGTATGCACAGTTGAAGACCGGGATGAGGGGTACATTTCGGAAGTATCTGTAATACGATACAGTATACTATCAACACTACATAGCGTTTTGCAACATCCCTATGATTTGGATCAGTTGGGTCTTTCAGCATTTTGATTATCTTTTTGAATCTCTTCGTCCCCGCTCTGGAGGGGTTTCTAAATCAGGATGCTTTACTGAGAAAATTCCTGGAATTTCTCGCCTTTGGGTCCTGAACTTTCATCAGAAGGGCACGGTTCTACCGTTGGAATCCAACTCAACACGGGGTGCATGGTCGGAATCTATGTAATATTGACATCCATGGGTTCATCTCTCTGAGGTTCCAATCTAGAAGAGGGGCTATCGGCCACGGTATTCTGTCTACCGGTGACATATTGGATGTCGCAACCGGGTATTCATCGAGAATAATAGCCCAGCGTTGAATGCGGGGTTTC